>JBBPBX010033490.1:22140-33218 GCA_038048925.1 Garcialebias charrua
TATTTCAGTATTTGATTTTTCTTTCATTTATTCATGTGAAGGTAAAGGAAATTAAAATGTACCACATCGACATCAAAACAAGACTAAAGGTTTAACTTCTTCATGAGAACTCACCTGTTTGCCTTCGGCACAGTTTGATTGAAACGCACACCTGCAGTGGAGTAAATTATTAACTACAAGCTGCACCCAAAACATCTGAGCCTTTTCATTGCCTTAAATAATATTTTATGTGTAGCATTCCTTGATGGATGTCCCAAATATGACCCACCACTTTTTATGCCAGAGAATAAAACCAAGATCATCCATCCTTTATCTTTACCCACTTCTTCAGAGTCAGAGAGTCTTTATTGTCATTCATGTGGTACATGTGATGGAACGAGATTATGTACACAGGGTCCCAGTTACATCCAACAACAAAATGTAAAAGAAAAACAGTAATAACATCTAAGATATGAACTAAGGAAAATATCAACTAAAAATACACTAAGCACTAATATCATAGAAAAACATTACTCCAAACAGCAGCACGAACATGAGTCTGTGTGAGCAGATGAACACGAATGAACACAGGAACATGAAACAGATCAGCAGCAACATGATGTGATATTTCACAGTGATTATTCTGGTTATTTATTCATGAGTCTAACAGCCTCAGGGTAGAAGCTGTTCCTCAGTCTAGTGGTTCTACACTTGATGCTCCTCAACCTCCGTCCTGAGGGGAGTGGGGCAAAAAGTGAGTGTGCTGGGTGAGTGGGGTCTTTCATGATGCAGGTGGCTCTCTTCCTGCATCTGGAGGTGTAGATGTCTGTGATGGTGGGGAGACTGACTCCAACATCTTCTGTGCAGCCTTCACCACTCTCTGTAGAGCTTTCCTCTCTGCAACTGTGCAGCCTCCATGCCACACGTTGATGCTGGAGCACAGGATGCTCTCCACTGCACACCTGTAGAAGGAGGTGAGGACTGGGCTGCTCAGACCAGCTCGTCTCAGCCGTCTGAGGAAGTAGAGTCTCTGATGACCTTTCTTGATCAGGCTGGTGGTGTTGTTGCTCCAGCTGAGGTTATCATTCAAGTGTACACCCAAGTATTTGTAGCTGGAGACCACTTCCACTGCAGATCCACTTATGTTCAGTGGGGTGTGGGTGTGTTTGTTCCTTCTGAAGTCCACAATCATCTCCTTTGTCTTCTTCACATTCATGTGAAGGTTATTCTCTTTGCACCAGCTCTCCAGGTGTTCCACCTCCTGCCTGTAGCTGGACTCATCATTGTTCGTGATGCAGCCCACCACCGCTGTATCATCTGCAAACTTTACAATATGACAGCTGGATGGGTGGCTGTACAATCATATGTGAGCACTGAGCAGAGTGAACAGAAGAGGGCTTAACACACATCCTTGAGGAGAGCCAGTGCTGAGGGTTATGGTGGAGGAGGAGAAGTTGTGGATCTTCACGGACTGTGGTCTGTTTGTTAAGAAGTCTAGTACCCAGTTACAAACGGAGGGGCTTAGTCCAAGTGTAGATAGATTGTCTATCAGAGTTTGGGGGATCATGGTGTTGAAGGCAGATGTGAAGACCACAAAGAGCATACAGACGTATGAGTCCTTCCATCATCTTATGAAAAAAAATGGGATGGACTTATATCTGTTTTGGTTTTACCGTGTTAATGATGTTATGAACATCCATCCATCCTTCATCTTCCTCTTAGTCTTAAGTCGGGTCTCGGGGGCAACAGCTTGAACAGGGAGGTCCAGACATCTCTTTCCACAGCCACCTCTTCCAGCTTTTCTGGGAGGAGTCCAAAGTGTTCCCAGGCCAACCGAGAGACGTAGTCTCTCCAGTGTCCTGGGTCTTCCCCAGGATCTTCTCCCAGTCGAACATGCTCGAAGCACCTTCCTAGGGAGGTGGCCAGGGAGCATCCTTAACTGATGCCCAAACCACCTCAACTGGCTCTTCTTGATGTGGAGGAGCAGTGGTTCTACTCTGAGTCTCTCCTGATAACTGAACTTCTCACCCTGTCTCTAAAGAAGAGTCCAGCTACCCTGCAGAGGAAACTCATTTCAACTGCCTGTATCCACGATCTCATTCTTTCAGTCACTACCCAGAGTTCATGGCCATAGGTGAGGGTAGGAACATAGACCGACCGGTAAACAAAGAGTTTTGCCTTACAACTCAGCTCCCTCTTCACCACAATGGACCGACACAGAGTCTGCAATACTGCAGATGCTGCACCAATCTGTCTGACAATCTCACGCTCCATTTTTCCCTCATTCGTGAACAAAACTCTGAGATACTTGAACTCCTCCACTTGCGGAAGAACCTCACCCTCGACCCGAAGAGAACAATCCATCCTTTTTTGACTGAGGACTATGGCCTCAGATTTGGAGTTATGTTATAACTCACATAAAATATTTGGAATGTGATGAGATCCATTAGTGTTCATAGTATGTGTTGAGGATAACGCTCAGCTGTCCCACACCAAACTTTCACTCAGTATCTGTAAATATGATTCACTCGTATCCATATTATGTTGGTCAGTTAGCTGAGGCTGCCATGTTTAGTTGACTATGATCTAAATCTTTTGAACAGCTCTTTACATTGAATGAAGGGAACTGAATCGCAGACAACCAAACTTTGTCTGCAAAAGTTGAAAGATCCAGCTCTTTTCAAAAAGCCATATACAGGTATCCATCCCATCTTCATTCAGAAGTGAAGCAGTTTTAAACAAGCGGGACACCTCTGTCTCCCGACACTAATGGATTTGAGTTGTGAATATTTGTAGTTTTCAAGATGAATGTTTTTCTACACTAGTATAGAACATGGGATGAAAGTCAACCTTAAAGACCGTGTAAAGTAAATTTCAAAATTTTCTTCAATAAACATTATAAATGTCATAATTGTAATGTTGTAAATGAGTAAAAAGTCTCAAAATTGTAGATAAATTAATTTTGGAGTTATAGATCAACCTGTGTATAAAGATATGTCTGTTTCAGGATTTTTTAGGCGTGTTTTAAATGTGACCGCGTTTCGTCATGCGGTCTTAAGTATAGCCCCACCCCCTGCAGCTCCAGCCATATAAATTAGTTATTCGCCTCGGTGGAGCCGTTCACTCGCGAATCGAGCAGCCGAAGTGACGGCTCGCAGGACAAACTGCGCTGCTGCGGGCTGTGACTGACAGCTGACACCGCATCTCTCCTATGTCTTTTTATCTTCTCTAAAGAGGAATTATATAATGGTTGCAAATTGCAGCCACTAATATTTGTTTATTCCCCCACATTTTGTTTTAGATAATTTACTCTGTCAAACGCCGGACATTGTTTACTTACGAGACAACGGGATAGATAATGTCTGCTAGTTTAATCTGTGACTATTCTGACAAAAAATGTGTAGCAAAGTGGCAAACTATGTTCTGTTCAATGATATTTAGCCTGCTGGTTGTCTAACTTACTTTGGCTATGCTAGCACGACATTTTGCTAACATCCATGGAATAAAAAATAAATAAATACCATTCTGATGCAGGCTGTGAAGAACGATGCCGACCGTCACAGTGGTCACTGTCTGACTCAGAGTCTGGCTCTGGAGGTTCAAATGAGTAGGGCTGGAGAACTCCAATTAGGCTGCCAGCCTTCACGAACATCTTCAGGGTGCAGGACACGGGCGCAGTACTGCGCTGAAACCACGCCCACGCGCTGACACGCCCCCAGCGTTTCAGACCAGGGCACAATTATGTTTTTTCATTATTTTTGAGACTTAATTTTATAAGGTAAACAATGTTTTTAATCAGTCAGATTTATATGGGTGATTAATAACACATATTTATGCCGTGTGACAAACTCAAAACACACATTTAATTTTACTTTACTCAGTCTTTAATGTTTTTGATGCAAGATATCTGAAGTTGCATAGTAGATCCAGGGAATGAAGGGAGCACATTTATCCACCACCAGGTGCAACGGTGGAGCTGGGGGGTGCAAAGGCAATGATGGCCTTGGCCACCTTAGATACATTTTCAGCTATCCAAATCAACGTGTGGCATGGAGGCTGCACAGCTGCAGAAATAAAAGCTTTGCAGAGAGTGGTGAAGGCTGCACAGAAGATGTTGGAGTTAGCCTCCCTGCCATCACAGACATCTACACCTCCAGATGCAGGAAAAGGGCCACCTGCATAATGAAGGATCCCACTCACCCAGCACACACACTTTTTGCCCCACTCACATTGCTGTATGTGTTTCTTAAGTTTCAATGAAAAGAAGTCTGACGCCATGTTGTTCCCTCCCAATGACACAATCTCGAACCACTGCATCGACCTTTCTGCTCTAGCCCTGTCTGAAAAACAAAAAGTCACAAATCTGGGAGTGATAATGGATCCTTCCATGAAACTAAAAAGTCATGTAAATATGATAGTTGAATCCTGTTTTTTTCCAGCTGACGCGACTCTAAGTTGTCTAAGCTGAAGCCCATATTATCAAAAAATGACCTAGAGACAGTAATACATGCATTCATTACATCAGAGTCAGAGAGTCAGAGAAACTTTATTGACATTGCACAAGTTTGCACAAGTACAACGGGAATATGTACGCACAGTCATCCTGAAGGGGACTACGTGTGTGAAGCTGCTGCTTATCTTATCAGCGCGGCCTCTCTCATCCGTATCAGAATGATGCTTTCAGTTGTGAAAAAGGGGAAGAACCATGAGGGTAATCAGTGGTATTACAAAAAAGATATATCACACATTAGGACACCATATGAGACATCAAAAAACTCTACCAGCGAGCGACAGTTAAGACAAATCACATTTGCATTTTGAGGTCTAAGCGGCGAGATTTGTCCATGAGCCTCATTCAGATTCAGCCACAGTTTTGTGATGTTTTACAGCCAGCTGCTTTCCTGATAAGCGCACACAGAAAGTTCTCTGGGGAAGGGTGGGGTGGTGACAGATGCAGTTGGCGTCCTCGGTCACGCATGATCCAGGAGAAAATCTAGGCTTGATTACTGCAATTCACTCTTGTTTGGTATCAGTCAGACCACCATTGCACGACTACAACTGGTCCAGAATGCAGCTGCCCGATTTTTAACCAGTACACGCAAAAGAGAGCACATTACACCAGTCTTGGCCTCCCTGCAATGGCTGCTGGTTCACCTTCGAATCCAGTTCAAAATTCTTCTGTATGTCTACAAATCGCTGAACAGTCTCGCCCCCCGCCCATCTCTCTGATTTGCTACAGCTGTATGTCCCACCACGTACTCTGAGGTCAGCGGACCAGTTACTTCTCACAGTTCCAGGAACTCGTCTTAAACACAGAGGTGACAGGGCCTTCTCTGTAGCAGGTCCAAGACTCTGGAATGAGTTACCTCTGCTCGTCAGACAGGCCCCTCCCTCTCAGTTTTCACATTCTGTTTAAAGACTCACTACTATTCCATTGCTTTCAACTCTAGATGATCGGTGTTTGGTCATTATATTTATTATCTGCGACGATTTTATGTCTATATTCTGTTTTGTACTTCATTTTGTATGTTGCCTATGTGTTGCTTGTTTGTTTGTTTGTTTGTTTGTACAGCACTTTGGTTGGCCTTGTCGCTGTTTTAAGTGCTCTATAAATATGGTAAATGGTAAATGGAGCTTACTTACTGTATTTTTCTGTGTATAGGTCGCACCTTTTTATGGTTTTTCCAAGGCCTGCGACCTATCCACCTTATTCCTGAGGGTGTCACTGTAGAAGCGATTATGGGACTTACTTCCGTTTGACCCCGGAAGTAGAAGTTCTGCACTGGCTCCTCGTTGTTTACTTGCTGATCTGTAAGCGTTGTTGAAGTTCTGTTTCCTGTTATTTTGAGCTAATATTGTCACAAGAAAGATGTCCTTGCGGAGCTCAGGTACCTGTTGCGCTGTTCGTGGCTGTACGAATAATCAGACAAAGCTGAATTTGTGGCTGCAACTAGTGTGTGTTGAACATGCTCCGAAAACAAAAACCCGCATCCTTCTTTGTGGCTGGGCTACGAGAAACCACCTGAAAAAAGACTCTGTATCCTCCAGAGGATCGAGAACACCAGGTATGATTTAAGAGACAGCTTTTAGTGTTATGATTTTATGTAGTCAGTGATTAAATGATACTAATATTTTCGTTCATAACTGGCAAATAAACACACGCACCTATATGTATGCTGTGTGTGCGTTTATTTATACATATCTATCTATATATCTATATATATATATAATATAGGTGTGTGTTTATATATATATATATATATAATATATAATAATAATAATAATAATAATAATAATAATAATAATAATAATAATAATAATAATAATAATAATAATAATAATCATTTTATTTAAAAGCGCCTTTCATGACACCCAAGGACACTTAACAAACCAACACAGTGAATACAGAGCAAACATTATCAGCGACAAATTGAAATATAAAATACATAAAGGATATAAAATGGAAGATAAAAATACATTTAGTAAAGTTAATGATAAGCTAGTCTAAAGAGATGTGTTTTCAGGGCAGTCTTGAACAGAGAAAGGGAGGTGGTGTTTCGAAGGTCGGGCGGTAGAGCGTTCCAGAGGTGAGGGGCAGAGCAGGTGAAGGCCCTGCTCCCCATGGTGGAGAGGCGGGCAGAGGGTACATGGAGTTGTAGTGAAGAGGAGGACCTGAGAGAGCGTGATGGGATGGAGATTTGTAGGAGGTCAGATAGATAAGGAGGGGCAAGGTTGTGGATAGATTTGAACGTGAGAAGTAGAATTTTGAAGATGATGCGTGATTTAACCGGGAGCCAGTGGAGCTGCTGCAGGACAGGAGTGATGTGATCATAGTAGGAGGTTTGACAGGCTTTGCCCCTGTCATGTGTTTTATATTGTTTCTCACTCTCCCTCTGTTGGCTCCTTCTCATCCCTGCGCCTCCTCCCCTGTCAGATGTCCCACAGGTGTTCAGTGTTTTAGTTAATTACTTTGGTCTGTATTTAGGTGAGGATTCAGGTCTTAGCATTTGTCGGGTCATAGTCATTTTCTCCCTATGTCTGGTGGAGCCAAACACTTCCTCATCGTTTTGTAAGTAGTTGCTGCCCTGTCAGCCTTTTGTTTTCATTATTAAAGTGTTTATTATTTTACATTCTCCGTCTCCGAGTCCTGTCCTGCCTGCACTCTGGGTTTGCTTGCTCACCGGAACCAAATCGTGATATTATGACCCGACCAAACCGACGCAAGCCCAGCAGGCGGAACAACGGACCCGCTCGGCGGCTGCCGGACGCGGCCCCAGGTCAGGACGTGCCGACAGCCATCCGCATGTTCGGATTCCGAACAGAAAACGTCAGGGGGGATCTCAGCCCTGTAACGGAGTTCCTCTCATCCCCGCTTCTTGTTGAGGAGGAACGGAGGAAGCTCGGATGCGGCCGCGCAGCTTTTCGGCCGTCTCCCTCCCCCGCCCCAACACTCGGTTCGATGTGGTCCGACTCGGACGAGGACTCGGACGTGGACATGGGTTCAGATGGGTTCTGGGCGGATCCGGCACCTGCTCTCTGTCCACGTCACCACGGGACTGAACGAGTGGACATTTCCGGGTTCCAGTCCCGCCCACCGTCAAACTCTCCTCAGCTGTCAGAAAAGCCGGGGAAGTCTTCGAAGGGGGGGGCGTGTGTCAACCCATGCGCTCTCGTTGCTGGGTGCGTGGCCGTCACGCGCTCCTGCACACCTGCCGTGAGGGGACAGGACGTCCGCGGCTCCAGTGATCTGTGGGACAGATTTGTTGCAGCAGAGGAAATAATTTCCTCATACTCGGGAGCTGACAACGAGGACTCGCCGGAGGCGTGGCGGCTGTTCGAGCGGGCGTGGAGGGAGCGCTGTGTGATACGTTCACTGCTGCTCGCTCGCATACAGCCAGGTCCACCTCCCAACACACCACCTGCTGATCACAGTTCCCCATCTACATCAAATTCTCCTCTGAGCCCTCCAGAAGCTGAACGTCTGAGTTTAACAGCAGCTGAACGTCTGAGCATCTCACCTACAGCAGCAGTTTCACCTGTTAGTTCAGCATCAGCAGTTTCAGCAGCAGTTTCAGCTGTTAGCTCAGTGACAGCGGCAGTTTCAGCTGTTAGCTCAGTGACAGCAGCAGTTTCAGCTGTCAGTTCAGTGACAGCAGCAGTTTCAGCTGTCAGTTCAGCATCAGCAGCAGTTTCAGCTGTCAGTTCAGCATCAGCAGCAGTTTCAGCTGTCAGTTCAGCAGCAGTTTCACCTGTTAGCTCAGTGACAGCAGCAGTTTCAGCTGTTAGCTTAGTGACAGCAGCAGTTTCAGCTGTCAGTTCAGCAGCAGTTTCACCTGTTAGCTCAGTGACAGCAGCAGTTTCAGCTGTTAGCTCAGTGACAGCAGCAGTTTCAGCTGTCAGTTCAGCAGCAGTTTCAGCTGTTAGTTCAGTGACAGCAGCAGTTTCAGCTGTCAGTTCAGCAGCAGTTTCACCTGTTAGCTCAGTGACAGCAGCAGTTTCAGCTGTCAGTTCAGCATCAGCTGCACTAGGTCCGGCTCTGGCACCAGCAGCTCCAAGGCTGGTCACAGTTTCAGCACCTAGGCTGGTGCCTGCTCCCAGACTGGTTCCTGTACCAGCAACAAGACTGGCTCCTGCTGTGCCAGTTCCAAGATTGCCTCCGGTACCAGCGCCCAGACTGGCCCCTCCGGTACCAGCGCCTAGACTGGCTCCTCCTGTGCCGGCTCCCAGGCGGGTTCCAGCTCCTGCTACGTTGGGTCCTGCACCAGCCGTCGACCAACCGGGCCCATCAGAAGCAGTGTCTTTTTCTCTCTCCTCAGACTCTGTTCTCGAGGTGGTCCTGGGTCCTGAGGTCCTCACTGCTCCATCTGGAGGCCTCACTCCATGGGGGGTCCTCGTCTCTTCAGAGGTCTCCGCTCCTCTGGAGGTCTTCACCAAAGTGGTCCTCACTCCTTCAGAGGTCTCCACTCCTCTGGAGGTCTTCACCAAAGAGGTCCTCGTTCCAGCTGAGGTCCTCGTTCCAGCTGAGGTCCTCGTTCCAGCTGAGGTCCTCCAGCACCAAGATTGGTTTCTGTACCGGCACCAAGACTGGCCCTTCCGGTGCCAGCAACAAAGCTGGCTCCTACACCAGCACCAAGGCTGGGTCTTGCACCAGTTCCTGACCCATCCGGCCCATCGGAAGCAGTGTCTCTCTCTCTCTTTGTTTCCACAGACACTGGTCCAGAGGTGGTCCTGGGTGCTGAGGTCCTCACTCATCCTTCTGGGGTCCTCACTTCATCGGAGGTCCCCACCGAGGTGGTCCTCGCTCCTCCATCAGTGGCTCTCATCCAACCGGAGGTCCTCGTCTCGTCGGGGGTCTACGTCTCAGAGGGTCCCATCGACGTCTCAGAGGGTCCCATCGACGTCTCAGAGGGTCCCATCGACGTCTCAGAGGGTCCCATCGACGTCTCAGAGGGTCCCATCGACGTCTCAGAGGGTCCCAACGACGTCTCAGAGGGTCCCAACGACGTCTCAGAGGGTCCCATCGACGTCTCAGAGGGTCCCAACGACGTCTCAGAGGGTCCCAACGACGTCTCAGAGGGTCCCAACGACGTCTCAGAGGGTCCCAACGACGTCTCAGAGGGTCCCAACGACGTCTCAGAGGGTCCCAACGACGTCTCAGAGGGTCCCAACGACGTCTCAGAGGGTCCCAACGACGTCTCAGAGGGTCCCAACGACGTCTCAGAGGGTCCCAACGACGTCTCAGAGGGTCCCAACGACGTCTCAGAGGGTCCCAACGACGTCTCAGAGGGTCCCAACGACGTCTCAGAGGGTCCCAACGACGTCTCAGAGGGTCCCAACGACGTCTCAGAGGGTCCCATCGACGTCTCAGAGGGTCCCATCGACGTCTCAGAGGGTCCCATCGACGTCTCAGAGGGTCCCATCGACGTCTCAGAGGGTCCCATCGACGTCTCAGAGGGTCCCATCGACGTCTCAGAGGGTCCCATCGACGTCTCAGAGGGTCCCATCGACGTCTCAGAGGGTCCCATCGACGTCTCAGAGGGTCCCATCGACGTCTCAGAGGGTCCCATCGACGTCTCAGAGGGTCCCATCGACGTCTCAGAGGGTCCCAACGACGTCTCAGAGGGTCCCAACGACGTCTCAGAGGGTCCCAACGACGTCTCAGAGGGTCCCAACGACGTCTCCTCGCCTCACGACGTCTCCTCGCCTCACGACGTCTCCTCGCCTCACGACGTCTCCTCGCCTCACGACGTCTCCTCGCCTCACGACGTCTCCACGCACGACGTCTTCCGCCTCACGACGTCTCCACGCCTCACGACGTCTCCACGCCTCACGACGTCTCCACGCCTCACGACGTCTCCACGCCTCACGACGTCTCTACACCCAACGACGTCTCATCGCCCGTCTGGTCACCTGACGATGTCGCATCGAAGGTCTTCATTCCACCGGGGGTCTTCGTCTCAGAGGTCCTCGTCTCACCAAAGGTCTTGGTTCCACCGGGGGTCTTCGTCTCAGAGGTCCTCGTCTCGCCGGTGGTCTTCGTTCCACCGGGGGTCTTCGTCTCAGAGGTCCTCGTCTCACCGGTGGTTCCCACTCCTCTGGGGGTCTTCACTCAAGAGGTCCTCGTACCACCGGAGGTCCTCGCTCTGGGGGTCTTCACTCAGAAGGTCCTCGTACCACCGGAGGTCCTCGCTCTGTTGGAAGTCCTCGTTTCATCGGGGGGCTGCCCTGCGGGGGTCCTCGTGTCTACAGTGGCTCCTCGGCCCTCTGCATCTCCTGGAGGCCTCCCTGTGCCTGGGGTTTCCTCCTCTTATGGTGATGGGCGACCTCCTGGACGTCCTCCGGATCTGCCTGATGGTGATGGGCGACCTCCTGGACGTCCTCCGGATCTGGCTGGTGGTGTTGGCCCGCCGTCCTGCCTGTTGCCTCCCTCCGCCCGCCCTTGCTGTGTGGGGGGCCTGTCTTGGGGGTGTCGGGTGCCACCCTTGAGGGGGGGGTTATGACAGGCTTTGCCCCTGTCATGTGTTTTATATTGTTTCTCACTCTCCCTCTGTTGGCTCCTTCTCATCCCTGCGCCTCCTCCCCTGTCAGATGTCCCACAG
>JBBPBX010033491.1:3899-15889 GCA_038048925.1 Garcialebias charrua
TATATATATATATATATATATATATAATATATATATATATATATATATATATATATATATATATATATATATATATATATATATATATATATATATATATATATATATATATATATATATATATATATATATATATATATATATATATATATATATATTTTATTATTATTATTATTTTAATTTTTTGGTGGACCCCCAAGCACCAGCTCATGGACCCCCGGGGGGACTCTAGTTTGAGAACCACTGAGCTAAAAAAAAAAAATCTATTAAAATCAAGCCTTCTGGGTTTTTTTTTAACCTTCAAATCGCATAGTCATTTACATTCAAAAAGCAACTCCATCATAATTACAGTATTAAGAAAAGTAATTTCACTGCATTATTTGCTCTTCAAAAAAAAAAATCCCTCTTACCTTATTATTATTATTATTATTTTTTTTTTTACACAAATTACTTTCCATAATCCCAACCAAATTCGTCTGCTGATTGCTTGCCTTCAGGGGAAACAAACAGCATAGTTTTGAACCAATATGAGCATTGTTGGCCTACCTGTAGGATTGTGTGTGTGTGTGTGTGTGTGTGTGTCTGTCTGTCTGCCAGCTAATAGCAGTGAGCTGACAGGCTGTTAAGGGTTGATAAGCATTACTCATTGTTGAGCCAGTTTCTCAGAGCTGGCTGCCAGACGTGCAACAAGACAACATCTACACAAAAGTCCAACACATGCTATTTTTGGAAACGACAGATAATAACAAATAAATAATCTTTTTTTTTTTTTTTATATACTGTAACAAAAGAAAAGCATCTGGAAAGCTGTCGCGTGTCTGAGTGAATGCACAAATTAACACAAACACCTTTGTTTCACTTTAGCTTTGCATTAAAACAGGACTCACAATGCATTTACATGGCAGCACACGTGGGTTTAATTCATGGTCACCTTTCAGGATGTAATTTATTATCTGGCAAATACCACAGTCAGTGTCTTCCAGTCAGTGTCTGTCTCCCTGTACTTGTAAAGACTGAAGAAGTTGCCAAACAACCACAGCAGTTGTTTCTTTACTATCAAGTCTTGAAATTACAAAAAATGACAGAATAAACTAAACTTCAAAAATAGGTATCTTTTTAATTCAGTTAAATATTTTTGTGCTAAAAAGTATTTTGGTATTGTGGTTTGTGAATTTGTTGTTTCACGTTTTCAGTTCATCTTATGTCATATGGTCAAATTAAAGTAATATTTACTGTAAACACGGAAAAACTTACAATTTTCAGCAATAAGATTGAAAAGAATTATTGAACCATTCAAACGCTGTCAATATTTCCAGTCCAAAAACAATCAGTGAAATAAGCGAAATATTTTTGGATAAATGTTGACTTCTTTTTCTTTACAGATATATAAGCTGTAAGTCAAAATCCAACATTTAGGTTTTAAGATCAGATTTTCAAGGGTTTTATAATTGATTTTTTAAATTGTTATTAAATATGTATCATTTACAAGAGAAGTTGCAAAATTCATGTTACATGTTCAGTTACAGTCCAACCCCTAGAAACCCAATAAAAGAAAAATGTCTCATACAAACATATAACATCTGCTGTGTTCATTTCATATAATTATATATAAAAAATTTAAAAAGAAGAAAAAAAATTCATATCTGTAATGAAAGCTAGCTGCAAATTCAACATGGGATGAATGACTTACCCAGCTGCGGCGCATAGCTTGTCAACCTCCCGGATCCGGATATAAAGGCCCCTCCTTCCTGGCCTTCGCCCCGTCTGCCGGCCACGCTGCATCCCACCACCTCCCCATCTCCTCCTGGCATTCCAAGGTCTTCTGGTCTCCCATCCTTTGTCCTGACTCCGCCACCAGGTTCGATATCCATAATCTATCTCCCTATGCCGGACACACAAGCTCACAGCGGTCCGGCATGCATGTCCCCCGCCAGGGCCCGAGCGCCAAAGAACTCATCAATAAAACCTCCTAATTGTCTTCTTTCTCTTTGTGTGAGTCTCTCCAGGTTGAATTCTCTGTTTACAATGACAGATTTTAAAAGACACCTCTGGTTTGCCTTTGACACAATTATGTTTTCGGATGGACAATATGATAACTCATTCCAACAGTGCTGCTGTGTCTGGGATTCTGTTTTATCCCTTAACATCAAAATACTTTTTATGTACCGTATTTTTCGGATTATAAGGCGCATTAAGCGAAACAAAACCCTAACCCTAACTCTCAACATTGCTTCTTTTGTGCTACATGAAATCAGTTCGAGGTCAGTAAGCACAACTAGAATTAATACACAAGACGCACTGGATTCCAGTGGTGGAGAAAGTGCTCAAACACTGTACTTAAGTAAAAGTACAAATAAACAGACAAAAATGTACTCTAGTAAAAGTAGAAGTACCATATTAATATTTTTACTTAAGTAAAAGTAAATAAGTACTTGCTTTTAAAAATACTTAAAGTATTAAAGTAAAAGTACTTGCTGAATGTATTAACTAATGCAATGGTCTACAATACCATTAAGTGTGCGTACTGTATGCATATTTTCTGTAATACATTAATAGTGTTGAGCCATTTTAATGAACAATGCTGCAGATAATGCATGTTTTTATTGTGTTTACTCTGTGACACAGTTCACACTTGGACTTTTGATTCTGTGTGTCAGAATTTCAGTGATGAGTTAAATACCATTAAGCAAAATAAGAAAGAGGAATGATTATACCTTTGAAAGTTTTTATTTAACACAAAATAAAACCAATGTGTCATTTTAACTGCAGTAAACACATTTAAGTAAAAGTTGTCTGTTTGAAAAAAGGAGCATTAGACACAACTAACAATAATAATAATAATAATAATAATAATGAATTCAATTTATAATGCATTTTTCATTAATAAAAATCTCAAAGTGCTACAATGTGTAACAAGGTAAAGGTAAAAAATAAAACAAGTGATAAAATCAAATAAAATCAATAATAATATCGACTAAGATCAAAGATAAAATCATGTAGATTTAGGCTTGCTTAAAAAATAAATAAAATAAAACAAGTGATAAAATCAAGTAAAATCAATAAAGATAACAGCTAAGATCAAAGATAAAATCATGTGGAGGCAGAATAGGCTTGCTTAAAAAGAAAAGTCTTAATGCCGCTTTTAAAGTCAACCAGTGACTGTGGAGCTCTCAGGTCGTCAGGGAGGGAGTTCCACAGGCGGGGGGCAGCCACACAGAATGCTCGGTCTCCCATGGTCCTCAATTTGGTCCGAGGAATATGAAGTAAATTACTGTTCTGTGATCGTAGAGACCGGGTGGATGAATATGGTGCAAGAATGTCCTTTAGATAGTCAGGTGAAGTTCCGTGCAAGCATTGATGGGTAATGAGAGCAGTTTTGTACTGAATTCTGTAGGTGACAGGAAGCCAATGGAGGTTATGGAGAATGGGTGTAATATGATCAAATTTGCGAACTCTCAACAGAATCCTAGCTGCACTGTTTTGAATGTATTGAAGTTTCTGAAGGTTTTTGCCAGGGATACCAATAAACAGGGAGTTGCAGTAGTCGAGCCTGGAGGAGACAAAGGCATGGACGAGTTTCTCAGCATCAGGAAAAGTCAGAGATGGGCGAAGTCTGGAGATGTTTCGAAGATGGAAGAAGCAGGTTTTAAACAGATGCTTAATGTGATTTTCAAATGTAAGATGAGAGTCCATTTTTATTCCAAGATTTGTAACAGAGGTGGAGAGGGGGATGTCTTGACCAGAGAAGGAGATTGTTGTTAAAGTTGATGTTTGTATCTGGTGAGGGGTGCCAATCAGTATGGCCTCGGTCTTGGAGCAAAGGAACAACAAAGGAATAGATCACTTCAACTCGTTTGTCATCAACTCTAGTTAAAATATTGTCTAGTCAATCTTGTAATGGATCAACAATGAACAATATTTTAACTTCCTGACAACATTTTCAAAACTTGGACCTGAGTGTCGAGACATTTGGAGAAATCTCTTGTCTCCTAACATCCCATGAACTGACACATTTTAATATTGCAGCAAGAATTTCTTGTTCAAGTTCAGAAGAAGTTGGTTTTCAAAGTTTTTGAGTCCATGTCTGGCTCTTTAGGGAGAGAGAATCTGTCCTGCTGTACTGAACAGTCTTTCAATAGTCTTTCAATAATATTTCAATAGTCTTTCAATAATATTTCAATAAAGCCATGGGTGTTGTGTATCTTCTGGATGAATCTTTGTGGTGGAATCCATTTTGTGTGTGTTAGTGGTGCTGTGGGTGCTCCCAGCTAAATGACTTATACACAAGAATATACATCATTGGTCCAGCTCTTCTTGAAGGCAGGTCTAATGTTACCTGTCCACTTTGCAGTGATTCAATGGACCAACTCCCCTCTTGACATCATTTCAAACTAACGACAAATCAAAAAGCTGCAACGTGAATGTAACTTGTAACTCAACACATTATAGAAATGTAGTGTAGTAGAAAGTACAGATACTTCATGTAAAATGTAGTGCAGTAAAAGTAAAAGTACCCACATTTAATTCTACTTAAGTAAAGTACAGATATATGAAAAATATACTTAAGTACAGTAACAAAGTATTTGTACTTAGTTACATCCCACCACTGCTGGATTCTAAGGCTCACTGTCAATTTGTGAGAAAATTAAAGGGCTTTAAGTGTGCCTTATAATCCCCAAAAATATGGTATGTATTTATTTATTTATTTATTTGTTGTTGCTGTCATTGCAAGAGGAGTTAGCTTCTGCTGATAATGGTTTTAATAATAAATCTGTGTCCCCCAAAGCAACACTTGGGTCACTCATAATTTATTTCTGGAATAAGTTACCCAGTTGTATGAATATTGCATCCCAATACTTTGGTAGAAGTTGTGGTGGTCTTGCCCCTGGGGTTGTGCTTATGCCTGTTCCTGTTTTTCTTTATAGGTTTGCGTTTCTCTAGTATCCAGCCCCATCTTGTGTCATGTTCTTGTCTTGCATCCTCTGCCTCCTTTGGCATCTGTGATTACTCACAGGTGTCATCACTTGGTATAATTGGTGTTTCCCGTATATAAGTCTGTGTCTTTGTGTTAGTCCTTGTTGTGGCATTGTCCTATGTCCACTGGTGATGATCTTTCAGTTTTGCAAGTACCCCCTGTTTATCCATGTTTATTTTGCTGCCCTGACAGCTCTTTTAAAGTGTCCTTGGGTGTCCTGAAAGGTGCTTTTAAATAAAATGCTTATTATTATTATTATTATTGTTATTATTTTTGCTTTGGTAATAAATTCATTATTTTACATTATTCTGAGTCCTTGCCTGCTTACTGGCACCACTGGGTTCACCAGCACCAGCCTTTGTGTGACAACTTCTTCAGGTTAGTCTCAGTGCATATTATGTAAATCTGCTCCTTCTTCATTGCACCTGCAGCGCAGGAGACTGTGGTGGTTAAAGCTGATGGGAGTTTTCTAGAATAATAAATACAGTGTAAAATGTACCGTAGTTGAATAAATCTGTGTGTTTGTAAGAATGGTTTGTTAATCTGTGAGGATTTTTCCCCATCTTTATAAATTTTGCCTACATTTTTCCCCCATATTTCCTCATGAATTAGTTGTTCATATCTGCAATGTTTATCAGTAAATACATTTTTGATGCAATATTTTTTAGGAGATGTCTATCAATTTCTCTAACTTTTCACATAATATTTTTGGTCTAAAAGCAATCATTGAAATAAACTAAATATTTTTTGGATAAATATTGGGATATTTTTCTTTACATATACATGTAAAGCTATAAGTCAAAATACATCTTTTAGGTTTTAAGATCACATTTTGAGGGATTCTAAATTTAATTTATGGACAGAGAAGTAGGTGAAACACCTGGACACGCTCTGAAACTAAAATATCTGCTCATTCTGCACTGAGACACAGAGCGCTGCAGTCATGAGAGGTTTGAGGCCATTGTTTGGTTGAAATGAAACAAATGAGACCCAGGAGAGCATGACTTAGCTGCTCATAAAGGTCAGATATGGAATCGCACCAGTGGATGCTAATCCTGACCCCCCCGGGACACTGTGCACATGCTCCTGTGGATGTCATTGTTTCACACGACCTGTGACATTTAAACCTGAACGAGAGTCCAATCCTGTGTGGCACAGCAGTATGTGTGTGTGTGTCACACACCTTTGAATGGAACGCCCATGGAGGTTTAATTAGAAATAGCCTTGAGGGTAATTAAAACATCTGATGCTACTTTCCATGTAGGCATTTTGAATATAAATATTCCCTTTTTATACCATGCACCTGGCAGAACATTTAAACGGTTTAAAATGCTCTGAATACTTTAATTACATACAGAAGCATTTTCCAACAAATGCATTCATTATAATAAAAACACTCTTGCTTATGCAGGAAAGTCATATTTGAATGTTCATTATTTGCATCTGGAATATGAGAATTGTAGCTGACATATAATTATAAGGGGATGCTGTATGTTGGTCATTACGCAGACCAGTTACAGTTTAATTGGTATTTTTCTAATAATCCACACTGACGAGCTGAAACCCTGTCCTTCGGGTTGGAGCTACAGGCCTGTCAGCAGCTCGCTGAGAACAGGAGACGACGCAATTTGTGAGTACGACAAC
This sequence comes from Garcialebias charrua, assembly GCA_038048925.1. Lineage (NCBI taxonomy): Eukaryota > Metazoa > Chordata > Actinopteri > Cyprinodontiformes > Rivulidae > Garcialebias > Garcialebias charrua. The sequence goes on from JBBPBX010033491.1 coordinate 10,519, forward strand.
AACGACCGCTGGGTCACACCAACAGCTCAGCCCGTGTAATGAGCAGAAGTAGAAAAAACAAATTAGTGAATGTGTGTGACAGACTGAAAACAAGAATTGGAGGTCCTTATAATTATTTACAGACATTGCAGTATGTGCACACAGTATCTGAAGTAGAGGCATTTCTCAGTTTGTCTTCACTAAAAATCTATAAATAGCCAATGTTCCAGAGTATTATCGTATTATCCCAACGTTTCGATGGTCTGTGGAGGATGGCTCTACACGTTCAGAAATAATAACATTTTATTTTTTCTTTTGGCTGCTCCCTTCTTCAGGTGTCACCACAGCCAGCTAACTCGCATGAAGACACTGCAATTGTTTTTACGCCAGATGCCCTTTGACGCAACCACAGGCCACCGAGCTACCACAGCCCTCTGTGTGGAGCGGGGAGGGTGTGGGCGTTGGGGGCCTTACTTGGGGGCCCTGGGGGAGGCAGCTGTGTTACACCTTTCCCATGCATAGTTTGATGTTGTTGGTCTGGGGAGTTGAACCAGCAACCTTCTGATCACAGGTCAAACTTTCCTAGCCTCTGTGTTACACCCCCCCCCTATAGAAATACTAAAATAAGTACGAGTGAATAGTCTTTATTAAACCAATAAAGTCTTTATTAAACTTTATTCTTTTTTTTCCTTTTATAGATGGCCTCCCTTCTCACCTTATAGCCAGCCTCTTCATACCATTATTTTTTTTTAAAAATAGAATAGAAAGAAAGGAAAGACGGAAAGCAAGACCACAAAACATAACAAATACACAAAGAAAGCACAAGGCAAACACACCCGACCGCCGCCCGCAAACCTGCAAAGAACATGACAGAACACATTAACAAAACACATATGTATAAAAGACTTTGCAGTAGATTTTTATAAATATATATACCTATACCTACATATATGTACATTCATATGCAGTCACATGCACATCTACATATCTATATACGATACCTGCATGTGCATCCCTGCATCTATTTGTGTGTGGTTGTGAGCATGCATAAGTGTACAGGTGGTCCCCGATTTACGAGCGCTCTTACATACAAGGTTCCGGACTTATGAGCTGGCGAACGAGCAGTACATTAGTAAAGAACATACAAAAAATACAGCACTTTTATGTGTTTTTAGATGAAAGTGTGTTAGCTAACCATTTGGAAACAAGTTTCTGAGCATGTTTATGAACTAGTATGAACATTTGTGATGAAAAACGAGTGTTCGTAGTAGCGCTAGCATAAATTTTCCGATTTACGACCGAAAATCCGGACTTACGAGAACACGTGTTTCGTGTTCCGACGTACGAGATTTCGCCTTACGAGATACTCGAACGGAACTCGCTCGTAAGTCGGGGACCACCTGTATAAGTCTTCTCTAATAGAACATTTAATAGTGACCGCGAAGCATCAGAGACCTGACCCCCAAGACCCGAGGCAGACAGAGAGGGAACCAGAGCCCAAGACCCCAAGAGGGACCCCGAGCACGGAGCCCCCAGGGTCACCCAAACAGGATAAACCACTCGCCCACCCCCCAGATCTGACCATAGGGAGAACCGGAAGAGCCCCACCAGAGACTACACACAAGCCGTTTTCGCACTGCACAGCCCTCCCCGGCCCAGCTCGTCCCGGGTTGCCCCTGAGCCCAGCCTGGCCCGCCCCCGCTCATTTCGCAGTGTGCGGAGAGCCGCCGTGAAGTGGGTGGGGAGTTCTTGTGTGCGCGCGTTCTTGTGTGCGCGCTTGGTGTTATTTACGTTCTAAAATAAGCTGATTTGTAATCAGTTATTAACTAAAATTAAACCCAGAAACACTAATACTGTATATATATTCAGCTAACACATATTTTTTAGGCGTTTCTGTAGTTATATGTTAATGAAATTCAGCTCGCGCTGAAAGGCGGAAATGCTCTGTATGGGTGCGCGCTTCGTGTTATTTAAACTGGGCCCGGGAGCTCGGCCCGCTTAGAACCTCCGTCGGTCGGGTTCTAAAACTCGGGCTGACGCCGGCCCGAAAAGGCAACTGCGAACAAGACAAACCCGGGTTAGAAGCCGGGTCGGGCCGGGGAGGGCTGTGCAGTGCGAAAACGGCTACAATGCTCGGGCATCTGGTTAGGATGCCTCCTGGAGGCCAACAGCGACATACTCACAGGCCCCCGCCGGAATCCACTGCAACGATGTAGCTCCAGGACTAGGCACTATTAAACTTTATTCTAAAGACAAGATGGACGTAAGACCTTTTGCAAACTCAAGAAAGTTCATGCTCAATAATCCAGGTATCAAATCCGATAATTCTCAATCAGGTCATCTGGACAGTTACTGTGTTTTTCGGATCATAAGGCGCATTAAGTGAAACAAAACGGTCAGATAAGTCAAACTTTATTCAACTCATTCACAATAATTCGCAACATGTGCTGTGCCACATAAAATTGGTTCCAGGTCCGTAAGCACAACAGAATTACAGGTACACAAGGCACACTGGATTATAAGGCTCATTGTCGATTTTTGAGAAAATTAAAGGATTTTAAATGCACCGTATAGTCCGAAAAAGACGGTAATAGAAATCTGTTGCGAGTCATTCATTCTGGTCACCAAGTATATATCTATTTTCGTTTTCTTATTTATTCCTTTTACTGTCAAAAGAGTTGAGTAAATTATGCAAGAAATGTCAATTTAAAGAGTTGTTGCACCATAGAACCACTTCAGTTTCATGAACTCCATCTGTTCTGATGTGGATTTAAATGACACACATTCATTATCTTTACCCACTTCTCTTTTTTGGGGTTGCTGGTGCTCATATCCAGCCATCGCTGTGCGGGGTACATCCTGGGTGGGTCTCCAGTCCATCACAGGGCCACATAGAGACAAACAACCATTCACTCTCTCACTCACACCTAGAGACAATTTAGAGTGACCAGTCAGCCTAACATGCATGTTTTTGATCTGTGGGAGGAAACTGGAGTACCAGCAGAGCCCACCCATGCACAGGGGGAGCATGCAGGCTCCACTTGCGAGGGGGCCCCGGCTGGGATTTGGACCGGCGCAACCTACTCGCTGAAAGGCGACAGCTCTACCAACTGCACCACCGTGCTGCCCCAATTAGATACAGAATGGTAAAATTATGTAAAGGGCGTTAAATTTCAAATGTAGATAAAAAATAAACTATTTCTCCACATCACACATCATGGTTGTTGTAGTCTGACTAAAAGATAAATAGGACCATTTAGATTCTGAGATCAGCTGTTGATCCATGATGGTCCTTGCAGTATATTGAAACTGTTTTACTGAAGTGGAACTTTAAAGCCACCTTGTGGGATAAATTATAATTACTATTTGGATTTTTTTGTTTTCCCCATTAAAATTGTAATCAGAACTGAAGGAAAATGTGAATTTTATTTTTCTAGATCACAAAAAAAAAAAATCACTGCTGTAGAATTTGCTTCACTTCTTAATGGTTGTGAAAGTAAAATTTCTTGAACGCACTTCATGGACAAAATCTCTTTGTAAGACGTTATTGCGAAATTCACAATTTAAGTGATTGTAAAATTACCTTTAGCTTCTACCATTGAGTTCATGAATAATGGCAAGAATAAAGTCAACCGTGGGCACTAAATTCCAAAAAGCCATCCTTTTAAATTAGTAAAAAACAAAAAAAGGGAAATGGATGCTTATAAACATTTATATTGTACAAACCAGATTCCCAAAAAGTTGGGACACTAAACAAATTGTGAATAAAAACTGAATGCATCGATGTGGAGATGGCAAATGTCAATATTTTATTTGTAATAGAACATAGATGACAGATCAAAAGTTTAATCCGAGTAAATGTAACATTTTAAGGAAAAATATGTTGATTCAAAATTTCAGTGTCAGGCCTGAGAAACTGGTCTCCTCTGTCCCCAGACGTCTGTTGAGTGTTGTAAGAAGGGGGATGCCACACAGTGGTAAAAATGGACTTGCCCCATCTTTTTTGGTATTTGTTGACGCCATGAAATTTTGAAACATATTTTTTTCCTTAAAATGATACATTCTCTCAGTTTAAACTTTTGATGTGATTTGTGTTCTATTCTGAATAAAATATTAGATGTTGGCAATGGCATCTCCACATCACTGCATTCAGTTTTTATTCACAATTTCTTTAGTGTCCCAACTTTTTTGGAATCCGGTTTGTAAAACACAGCTAAAACAATAAAAAAATAAAAAATAAAAATAAAGAAATAAAAATCAGTCAAACACCAAAAGCTTTAATTCAGGAATCAGTTCAGGAAACAACAGCTACAAAACCAAAGTTAAATAAGATCAAACCTCTTACAGGAACATCTGGATTTCTTTTTCTACGACCTACACGGTAGATTGCTCCCTTATATCTAAAAAGTTGATCAGGTTTTTGTGTAAAAACGTCAAAACTAGAATGAAACTGAAATTAAAGTTCACATTTAACATGAAATGGGCAACAGGTTGGTGAATGTGTCATGATGCAGAAATAATAATAAACATACTGCTGCTTCTTTAAAGCACAGCATGGAGACATGACAAGGAATTACTCTTTTTGATTTTTATGTACGTATATAAAAAATTACATTAGGAAATTTTGACCAATAATATTAGCCAATTTTGTATGCACATAAACAAACTTAATGGACTGCTATATTCTAAAATGAACTCTTATTCCACACCACCTTCCTCTTCTTTAACCTCTTCATCTTCACCTTGACCCATGTTAGCCTCCCCTTCACCATCATTCTCATTGACCTCCTCACCTTCACCCTCATTGCCTTCCATCTCCCCACCATTAACCTCCTCCTTGACTTGTACATCTCCCCCCTCATTAACCTCCTCATTGTCTTGTGTGTCATCTCCTCCCTCATTCACCTCATTGACTTGTACATCTCCCCCCTCATTAACCTCCTCCTGGACTTGTACGTCATCTCCCCCCTCATTGTCTTGTGTGTCACCTCCCCCCTCATTAACCTCCTCCTGGACTTGTACGTCATCTCCCCCCTCATTTCCCTCCTCGTCTTGTGCATTATCTCCCTCATCACCTTCCTTCTTGTCATGCGACTCCTCTTTGTTCTCACCCTCTTCCATGTTGCCCTCTTCTTTGTCCCCCTCCTCTCCACTGTGCCTTTCTTTCATCTCTGCATCCGTTTTCGTTGTGGCCACATCAGGGTCGGGCGAATCTTTTACGATTTCGTAAACGTTGTACTTTCTGAACAGTTTATAGTCTTTTACCACGCTGACGCAACACACATTCCTGATGAGCTCCACAACCACTGCGTATTCAGGGTCCATCAGATTCGCCCTGTTTAAAGGGTTTAGCCTCGCCAAAATACCTAAATGTGGGGAAAAAAAAAAAAAA
>JBBPBX010033492.1:0-19925 GCA_038048925.1 Garcialebias charrua
CATGCGTGGCCTCCCACGGAAGAGACCCGCTGGTGATGGTGAAACCTTCCAGTACCGGCCAAGGACCTCTTCAGTGACCCAATGTGGAAAACAGACTCGAACCTGATGAAACGGGACGAACTGATAATTTTACAGGTCTGCCCACCCACGTGGTACGGGAACTTAACCTCTTGAGCCTAGTCCCCCGTTGTAAAAAACTAAGAGGAACGAGTGGCATGTGTGTGCGCACCAAACATGACTCGACTATTGCATGTGTAAACAAAACAAACACTGTTTCAGACATGTACAAAAATAAAAGTACCAAAGCACAGACTGCCCTGGTTCTTGACTCGAGTCCCATTTTTATAAACAAACCATGTGGTCAAACTATGAACTGCAGCGGGATACACGAGATCTGCCAGAGACGGTCAGATCTCGTGATATATTCTGTCTGGCCGACCAGCCTGCTCAAAAGAGCGCAAGAGGGGTCAAAGGTCACCCCTCTGGCATTAAAACACGTTAAGCAACAATTCAATATACCCTCCAGGCTTAGCGCGTATGCACAGGCCTGGAAGGCGTGTCTACCAAATGATTGGGTCATGACAACGATATGTCACGGGCTAAAGTTGCAGTTCTCAAAAAGACCGCCCCGCTTCACAGGGGTGTTGCAATCTAAAATTAATCCTACACGTGCACACGTGCTGAGGGAGGAAGTCTCAACAATGCTGCAAAAGGAAATGATTAGTTTGGTCTCAGGACGCAAGCTACGCTCTGGTCACTACAGCAAATCTTTCTGGTGCCCAAAAAGGATCATTCCCTGAGACCGATTCTGGATCTCAGGACTCTCAACAAGAGGATTAAAACATTTAAGTTCAAGATGCTTACACTACGGCAAGTCCTCCATTCTGTGAGACCTAGAGACTACGCGTGTACAATGGATTTAAAATATGCCTATTTTCATATAGGCTTATGAAGGAAACACAGAAAGTTCCTCCGCTTTGCATTCGAGGGAAACGCTTATGCATTCAAAGCTTTACCCTTTGGTTTAAAGACTGCTCCGCGTACATTTACTAAATGTCTGGATGAAACCCTGACCCCTCTTAGGAATCAAGGACTCAGGGTCTTGAATTACCTAGATGACCTATGACCTGTTAATTCTGTCTGAAAGCAGAAAGCAGGCCCAGTCACATCCTTATAGGGTCATTTCTCACCTGGAGTCTCTTGGTTTTGTCATAAACCTACAAAAAAGCGATTTGACTCCATCACAGGTTACCGTATTTTTGGGAGTACAGATCGACACCGTCCAGTACAGAGCATGGCTCTCAAAGGAACGAGTTTCCTCCATTCGCCGTTGCCTGGAAAGATTTAAACTGGACCAAACGGGTCCCTGTGAAAACCTGCCAACGCCTTTTAGGCCTCTTGGCGGCAGCCATTCCCTGTGTGCCACACGCATTACTGAAAATGGCCCATGCAGCTATGGCTAAACCAACGAATACAACCTGACCTGCCTAATCAGGCAGAGAAGGTTAGGATAGATTCAGAGTGCCTGGAGGCCCTGGAACCCTGGAGAGATTTGTCCGTTTTCACGGAAGGGGTCTCATTGGGAAGGGTGTCATCTCGTGTGGTCATCACGACGGACGCCTCAAAAACAGAATGGGGGATGATCTGTAGAAATCAGAACTCCCGCGGCCTTTGGAACGAACAGGAAGCAAGATTACATATCAACTTCCTGGAGTTGTTGGACGTATTCCTGTCATTAAAATACTTCTTCAACAAAGGTCTGATTGCTGGACAACATATCCTGGTGAAATCAGATAACAGGACCACAGTGTCCTTCATCAACAGAGAGGGAGGGACAAGATCCCGGACCCTCCTAGGACTGGTGCAAAGGATGCTCACATGTTGTGCTCCAAGGATCTTGTCACTTAGGGCAACTCATGTCCCTGGTGAACTAAATTATGGAACGGACACCCTCTAAAGAGGACCTCTTTTGGTGTCAGAATGGAGCCTGAACCCACGGATTGTGGAACAGGTCTGGTCACGATTTGGGAAAGCCTCTGTGGACCTGTTCGCCTGCAGGGCTAGCTCACACTGTGACCTCTATTTCTCCTTGAGGGAAGCAGACGCTCCATTGGGTATGGATGCTCTGGCACATGATTGGCCTGCAGGGGTGCTCTACTATGCCTTTCCACCTGTCCCTCTGATCGGGGCGACATTGGAACGGGTACGTCAGGGAGCTCTCTCCTTGATTCTCATAGCCCCCAGGTGGCCACAGAAAACGTGGTTCCCGGAATTGATTTCAATGCTATCTGGGATACCATGGCAATTGCCTTCTCACAGGGACCTGCTGACTCAGGAGCGTGGACAGCTTCTACACCCACGTCCAGAGTTATGGCAACTTTCAGCCTGGCCTCTGAAGGGATCTGGCTGAGAGCCTAAGGCTTTGGTTGCTTTGTCCCAAAACAGACAACAACAACATTCCAAAGTTAACAAGGACCTGAGAGGTTACCTTGTGCTTGACTTGGGTTTTCTACCTCCACATCTGTCACCCAATTTCTTGTGACGTGGTGGGTCCATTTTTCCTCCTGTTTCTCAGGATGTTCCAATGGGAAAAGGGGATGATAAGTATTCACACTGATGGAGCACGCTTAAGCTGTCTCTAGTTGGTGTATATATATATATATATATATATATATATATATATATATATATATATATATATATATATATGCCCAGTGGAAACATCACGTTGGTGTTTTTTACATTTGGCATTTTTTCCTCTTAGCATGTGCTTTCTGCATTCCCTGCAGAAAGTAGCTGGGAGATGCCTGTCTTTTAGGACGGATGTTCTCACATGCACTTTGCTGAGCATTTCAAGGGCGTGAATGGATTACGTTCCCATAGCAAGTATGTTGCACCGAGAGACAGACTGAAAGGGAACTGAAAGTTATGCACCATAACTCATGTTCCCTGAAGGAAGGGAACGAGGTGCAACATATCTGGCCCTTTTCAATGCTGAAAGCTCGGTGAAGTGCAATTTTGGAGAAAGATGGAGGGGCGCAAGCCGCTTAAGTACCCAGAGGGCGGGGCCTCTGGCGCGGCGGTGACGCCCCTAGCCGTAAAGGCGTGAGTATATTCCTTCAGGTAATCGCGCGGGGGCGCAATTCCCATAGCAAGTATGTTGCACCTCGTTCCCTTCCTTCAGGGAACATGAGTTATGGTGCATAACTTTCAGTTTTTAACATTGGCCACAAAGGGAGAAAGGTGATCAGGTGTTTGCCTGTCTGTTAGTGAAATATCTCATGAACCCTTGGAAGAACTTAAATGTATCTTTAAGAACAAAATCATTGAATGTATAAAATCTAACTGATAAACTTTTAGAGTAAATCTCATTTAAGATGGCTGCCACAGTGAACAGACTTTAGCAAAGCATAAAATTGGCTCAATTGAGTGAATTTACAAATATTTAGCTAAAACTTGGTGTAGTTGTAGCCAAGATCTATCTACATTGAACACCCTGAGCACTAAAATTATGCAAGATTTTTATTTAAAACTGAAAAAGTCATCAAGCTTAACGTAAACACATTTTGTGTATGTTTATGTACAGTATGTGTCAGGCTCAATGTCCAAGAGAGAACATATATCCGTCCATTATCTTTACCCACTTCTTCCTGCCTTCTTCTTGTCTCACCTAGGGACAAGAGTTACCAATTAGCCTGACATGCATATTTTTGGTCTGTGGGAGAAAACCAGAGTACCCGGAAAAACCCACGCATGCACGGAGAGAACATGCAAACTCCACCCAGAAAAGCCCCCCCCCCCTGCTGACCCATGACCCAAGAGAGAACATATTTGCATATTTTTACTTTATTCACAGTTAGTAGGATTTGTGTGAGATTAGGGTTTGTTTTAGTCATTATATTTTGTTATGACATTTTGTTGCCTTAAATTACTGAAACAATCGTACACAACATTTACCCCAAATTGTTTAGTCATGGATACATGACAGTTTGTAATCAAATGAGTTAATCACATATCTTGTTATAACAGGTGCTTAAAAGTAATAACTTTTAAAAAGTAATTGACAAAGTTTTTTTATCATGATCAAAGTTATTATATCTCAAGAATAGCAAAAGTTAATTCATGGAGGTAAAATGACAGAGACTTGTAATTTTGAGACAAATGGCATACCTTGACTGCTGGTGAACATTCATTCTTGGCCTTTGTACCGGTACTTTCTTTTTCAGAAGCTTTAGGACATAAGCAAGGTAAAATGTGGCTTTAAGACGTAAGTAACTGATTGAAAACGGGCAAATCATCAGTGAGTGAATAATTTCCATTTAAGTTCGTCAAGTTTATTGTCATTCACATGTGTTACATGAGGTGGAACGAAATTACCGGTATGTACTAGGTCCCAGTTACATACAAAAATTCTTCTGGACAATATTCAGGGAGATTCACATGACATGCTAGTTGTAAACATATTGTGTTTTAAGCAGTTTGAAGGTCATTTATTTTTGAAGCCTCTTATTCAGATTGCAGTTTTAAGCTGGGACTGAACTTAGCTAAATATGTTTGGAAGGAAAGAGAGTCCATTTTATTCAAATCTGTATTTTAACAATATTTGTCACCAACAAACTGCTCCTGATTACAACTGATTAAAAAAGAATACTGGTTTTTTTTTGTATTTCAACAGGACCTTAAGGATTTTTTTCTGACAGAAGAACATTTACTTTTGTTAAATGTAGGATTTAAAAATAGCTTACACCTTAATGACACATCAAGCCATGTTCATTGTATTTTTTAAATAGTCACTCACCATTCAGGAATGAAGAAATATTTATCAATAAGCCTACATTTACCTTAATAGTGCAGCTTTGCACATGGGTTAGATGCAAATTTCATCCTGCATACTAGATGAGAATAAAAATAATTCAGAACAAAAAAGCTTTGTGCTAAAAATATTTAGCAAATGTAGGGAGTTATCCTTTTATATTAATGTGCTGAAAACTTTAGGTCATTTTCCCTCTTATTTCCAAATACCTTGCATAAAGATTAGGAATTAGAGGTGTATAGAAACAAGCTTGGACTGGAGCTGTCAGACACAGAAGGTTGTTGAGAGTGGTGGTGAATGTAGCAGCATCAGGACATGAAGGCTATGACAATAAACCTGCCTACTCAAAGAGCTTAAGATGGATACAATGTGAAAATACAGAGAAGTACTGTTATACATATTTCCAGGTCTCTCTTGTAAATGAGTCCTTGAGGCCCGATGAGATTAACCTGCCTAAATAAAGGTTGAATTAATATAAAACCAAGTTCAAGTAGGTTATTGTCATTTGCATGACATGGTACATGAGGTAGAATGAAATTATGTACACAGGGTCCCAGTTACTTCCAACAATAGCAAAGTGTCAAAAAAGAGAAAATATGGATCTAAGACATAAACCAAGAAACACGCCAAACAACAGTAAAACCAATAAAACCAATTTAACAAAAAAGCTATAAAAATATCATTAAAGCATAGTCACAGATCATGGAAACAGGTTTATTTCATGCTGAATTTGTAAATCTAATCAAATTCTGAATAAAAGGTCAACATTGTCTCCTTATAATTGATCTTTTGATTGATTTTCTTCAGTCACACTATCTTAGTCACTGCTCTCAGGTGCACTATTGTAATTATTTTCTGCTGATTAACGATCACATGACGTGTCTTTTGTGTGCCATAAAGAGAGCTCGATGCTTTCATGAACGCTCTGTGGAGGACTTTACAATGGATTTTTCAGCCTTTTGATTTGAAATCAGTTATTTTCAATGAACAGAAAGCTGATTGTTTTTGTTTTGATATCTCCATTATCATGCTTTATTTTCAGCACAACACTCCCAAAAGGTCATGTTTAGATACATAATTGGGTTTACAAGAAAAAAAAACAAAAAAACAATGACTTTCAGTTAAGTTCATCAACGCTGAGAGTTTATTAAATCAGTTTAGAAATTTAACAAGATAAGTCAGGTCCTCTGGACAGATTCTTTTTTTGTTGAAACGTTTCGTTTTTAATCAAAAATAATTCTTCTGTCTGAGGAGCTGCAATAAAGTCAGTCTTATAAGCAGCACTTTCTCATAGAGGATCAGCCAGTTTGCTGGGGACAGCAAGAACTAGTTTTTCACATGATAAAGGAGGACCATCAATTTAAAAATTAATTGTTAGCACCCTGATGGTTGCTATTTACAGATGGCTGAGTGATACTAGCAATAACAACATTTTGAGAGGGTGACATTTGAACACAGAGGCCTCCACCTCTGTTTAAGGATGGACAGGTTCTCTTCACAAAGATGGCCTCCTTTACTCCTCTCTCAAACCAGTGTTCATCTCTATCTAGAATGGGCACATCTTCATCCCTGAAAGAGTGATCACTGGCCTGGAGATGAGTGTAGACTGCAGATTCCTGGCCTCATGATGTTGCTCTTCTGTGATGGGCCATCCTTTTGGCCAGTGGTTGTTTAATTTCCCTGATATAGCACTGATCACAGCCCTCCTGACACTGTACAGCATGCACACTGTTATTCATTGTCAGGGCACCGGATCTTTGGGATGAACTAGTCCCAGTTTTTGTTGGGTTCATGGTGATTGTGAATTGTCTTTGTGATGGGTGAGTTATTGTCTCAGTCTGTTGAATATGTACCTGCTGCCTCATTGTGGCTACTGAACAGGATTAAGCCGGTTTGGAAAACTGACAAATTATTTACTTTCATTTGTCATCTTGTACTTGTGCTTTGCACCATTTTGTACACTTACTCATTACAGGAGAGGAGATAGTCTTTCTGTGGAATAGTAGTGTATAATTACCAACTATAACCGGAAAAGATGTATGTAAAATGTGAGAGTAAATGACTGGTACAACATTGCCATTAGGTTGTGAATACCTCACAACATTCCAACAATGTTTAATGCAACTTTCTGGCAATGACACTCTAGAATTTCATTTGATATGTTGCCACAACGTAACAAGCAATTTTCAGAAACACATAGTTTTTAAAATAATGGAACCATGTCTGTGCAAGACAATTATGTTAGTAGAGCCCTGTGTATGTCAAAGCAACAACAATGAAACATCTTTGCATGTGACTGCAATAATTTAAAATGCAATGATTTGCTTTTTGTTTTTTTGACAAAGCTTTGGCTGGGCAATGCAGTAAATTATTGCACAAAAGAGGTTTTGACAGTCCTGTCCTTGCATGCATTTGGGAACAAAGCACTGTTTCTTTCTCCTGTCTCTTTGTGTGTCTTTTTCAGCTTCACTCCTTTCTTTCACGTTTTATTATCTCTTATCAACTAGAAATTTCTGTTCTTCTTTATCTTGTGATATATTTTAAAACAGCTGTACCTCATTTGTTAAAACCCCAAATTATTTTGTCAATGTATTTGCCAGACATGAAAGCGTAATTACCGCAGAGGCAAACCGGCTCTGTATTTTATAACAAGAAGCATGGCTCCACGGAAGATACAGGACCTGTGTCATGTTTGAAGGCCGAAGCCAAACAGTGTGAGGCAGTTTGTGTGTGGGAAGGTATGAGAGAGGAGCTATGATGAATGCCCAGCCATAAAAAATATTTACTTGCAACCTTGACTACCTCTGGAAAGTCACAAAACATTTACTTGAATGAAAACATTGAAGCTTGTGAAGTTACATCAAAATGTTAAATAACAGGAGGATACAAAGACAACTGGAGAAAGGAAAAGAAAAAGAGACTGCCCTTCATTTCAAACTGACCCCATGGATAAATTATACATTAATAAAGTGATTAACCTACATTTATGTTTGTTTGCAACTTCTTACAGTCATGATATGAACTGCAAAATAAATGTCAAAACAGAACTTGTGAATGTAAAAAGGAACATGTTATCATTAACATGGGGTTAAGTTGAGCCAACTCTATTTAAATTCAGTCAAGCTGTGCCTTTAGAAAAACGGAACTCCTCATATCTTCAACAATATTTAACCTTACAGTTCTCTTTGGTTTAAAGTTGTAAGCACTACCGTAATTTCCAGACTATTGAGCTTTCCTGAGTATAAGCCGCTTCCACTAAATTGGAAGAAAAAAAAAGTACATATATGCCACACTTGTCTCGGGTGTCCAAGTTGTAACACGAGATATTTACACAGACATGTATATATTTTTTACTTTTAATATACAAATACGTACTGTAAATGGTTATTTTATTGTATTAATTTTTTCTGAACACTGCTTCTAACACGGCTGGTAAAAATAAATAAACACAGTAGCCTACCAGGAAGTTCTTAATTATCACTACCCGGTTAAAGCAGATGGCCGCTTGTCCTGAGCCTGGTTCTGCTGGAGGTTTCTTCCTTTTTAAAAGGGAGGTTATTTCTTTCCACTGATGCCACTGTGTTTGCTCAGGATGGGAGACTGCAACGAAGCCAAGATTCAACTCGTCTGCTGGATTCCTTAGATTGAGAACTTTACTAAATGGCTTTTCTATGTATGTGAATGTTCCTGTAGTCAACTTTGTTGTGATTTGGTGCTATATAAATAAACTGAATTGAATTGAATCTTCCTGTTGTGCACTTACACCTTGAGCTTTTGCTGTCCTCCATCACGCAGCTGCCTTTCACAAGCCATTGTGTACTCCACTAGCTAGTAGCCTAGCCAGAAGAGAGCCAAAGACAATCACATCCCTCTCGCATTTGCTGAAGGACGTATCTACAGGGACCACCCCGAACAGTGAGATGAGTGGTGATGGTGTATAGTTTTGCCCCATTTTCCAAAGAAGGTGTCAAAAACAGATTGTTAAAAAGTCTGCAGTTTGGGACAGGTCCAGAATGTATGCAAGAGTGTAGCTGGAGTGTGTTTGCAAAGATTGCATGAGGGGTCCAAGTTGGCTTTGATCTTGGACAACTTGTCTTTTGACCAGTGCAGCCTGTGCACTACCTTGAATTGAATTGCATCATCTCAGACAGATTGAAGATGAGTAAATATTCTTAATGATCCTTCTCCAGATACATTTTTAACCTTTATTTATACAGGTAGTCTCATTGAGTCATGAGGACCCCCCAAGAAAGATGTGCATTTGGCAGCTCTGTGAGCACTCGGGTGTGATGAGGCTAAAAGTATGGAAGCATGAAGCTAGTTAGCCCATCAAGAAAATCCCTAAATTAGGTGCAGCATTGTATAAGCCACAGTGTTGAAAGTGTGTGGAAAAAGTAGCAGCTTGTAGTCTGGAAATTATATTAATTTATGACTGGCTGACAGCAGGATTGAAACGTTTCACATGAAATTGGACAAAGTCTGTTTTCAGGTTCTGCATTTTAAAAAAAAACAAGATACCTGACAAAGCTGTAAAATAGTGATATTCTCTTCATGGTCTGACGGACTGACAGCATTTATTATCTAAAGCCCAGAGGAATTGTGTTGCTCTACTTGTCAAGAATGAAATAAAATGTAAATTGGTTAGTGAAATGTCAACAATTGTTGATACTACTATGGAAATGGTAACAATAGAAATAATAAGTAAAACTGGTAAAAACATCATAGTAAGTTGTGCATACAGATCACCTGGCTCGAATATAGAAACATTTACTGACAATGTTATTGAGTTATTAGAAAAGAACGTTAATAAGAATGTTTTTTTATGTGGGGACTTTAATATTGATTTAGGAAATATTACGGAAGCAAATAACGTTCATACATTCTTTAATTCTATGCATAGTTTAAACCTGTATCCGTTAATTTCAGAGCCTACAAGAATCACAAATCATAGTGCCACAATAATAGACAATATCTTCACAAATATAAATCATGGGGATCTGACAGCTGGTATTCTTGTTACTGATCTAAGCGATCATTTGCCAATTTTCACAATTTATGATAATGAACAAACCTTTATCAAAGCAGTTTAAAAAAAGAATAGAGTAATTAACACATCCAAAAAAAGCTATGGATAGACTAATCTTCGACTTGGATAAGCAAACATGGGAAAAAGTGTATGTTGATGATGTGAACACATCATATGATGAGTTTATGAACATTTTGGAAACTCTGTATGTCAAGAACTGTGTGCAAACAAACTATACCAGGAATAAGAACTTTGACCAACCTTGGATTACGAATGGATTGAGAAATGCCTGCAAAAAAAAGAATTACTTGTACTCATATTTTTTGAGATCTAGAACACAAGAATCTGAAGTAAAGTATAAGAGGTATAAAAACAAGTTAGTTAACATTATAAGAAAACGCAAAAAAGAATATTACAGTGAATTATTGAATATAAGTAATGGTGATACTAAAGCAACTTGGAGAGTAATGAACAATGTTCTGAAGAATCATAAATCAAAGACTAGCATTTCACAACATTTTGTAAATAATAATGAAGACGTCTATGACGAACATGAAATTATAAATGGTTTTAATCAATATTTTGTTAATGTGGGACCAAGTCTTGCAGCCAAAATTCCACAAGTGAATAGTACAGTGAATCACTCGATCATTGGCAGTACCAACAGTATTTTTCTTAAGGAAACAAATAAAGAAGAAATAATGAATGTTGTTAAAAAAAATTCTGACAAGCGATCTAAAGACTATGTTGACATGGATATGAAATTTGTAAAATATATAATTAGTCATGTCATTGAGCCATTTATGTATATTTGTAATTTATCTTTTTCTACTGGAAAATTTCCAGATAATATGAAAGTGGCTAAGGTGGTACCTCTTTTTAAAGATGGTGATAAAAGCCTATTTAACAACTACAGACCAATATCCTTGCTACCACAGTTTTCAAAAATTTTAGAGAAATTATTTGTAATTAGATTGGACCATTTCATTGACAAACATAACATTTTAGGTAACAGTCAGTATGGATTCAGAGCTAAAACGTCTACGTCAAATGCTATAATGGAATTAATAGAACAAATAACCACAGCGGTTGATCAAAAAAAAAATTGTCTCGGGGTGTTTGTTGATTTGAAAAAGGCCTTTGATACTGTGGATCATACCATTCTCATAGACAAATTGAGTAATTACGGTGTGAGAGGACCAGCATTGCAGTGGGTTACTAGCTATCTCAGTAACAGGACACAATTTGTACAAATCAATGATGTAAGATCCAACCTCTGTAATATTACATGTGGAGTCCCTCAGGGTTCTATCATTGGACCTAAATTATTTATTTTGTATATTAATGACTTGGTTAAGGTTTCAGTACTTCTCAAATGTATCCTTTTTGCTGATGATACAACTTTTTTTTGTTGTGGTCATGATATTACACAGATCTTTGAATTTATGAAGATAGAATTGGTAAAAATACAAAATTGGTTTAATATAAATAAATTGTCATTTAATTTAGATAAAACTAAATATATGATATTTGGTTAAAAAAACTACTGTTGATATTCCATTTATGATTGACGATGTTGAGATCTGTCGTGTTAGTGAGGTGAAATTTCTGGGTGTCATCATTGACGACAAACTGACGTGGAAACTTCATATAAATTCAGTAAAGACAAAGATAGCGAGATCTATTGCTGTTCTGTATAAAGTCAGGAACCTGTTAAATGACAAAGCACTGTACTTGTTGTACAACACAATTATTGTTCCACATATAATTTATTGTATTGACATCTGGGGTAAAGCATGTAAAACTTTCACGGAACCTGTTTTTTTGTTACAGAAAAGAGCTATAAGAATAATTACCAGAAAAAAATATTGTCACCCATCCAGCACATTGTTTCATCAATTGAAGTTGCTAAAATTCAGTGACTTGGTGGATTATAATATTTTGTCAGTCATGTATAGAGCCCATAAACAAGAATTACCATGTAATATCCAAATACTTTTTGTTAAACGTCAAAGCTGTTATAATTTAAAGGGAGACAACATTTTTGTTAAACCTAAATACAGAACAAGTTCGAGGGGTCGGTCAAGCTCCATTCAGGGAATTGGTTTGTGGAATTATTTGGATACTGAAATTAAAAATGCCACTTCATTATTTACATTTAAGAAATTAATCAAAACCAAATTATTACAGAAATATATATGAATTAGTTTTTTGCGTGTCATTTTGTAATTTGATAATTATGATTTATTTTCTATTCTGTTACTTGTTTGATGATTTTACTTTGTCTGTTTGAACTAACTGTTGAAAAATGGGGGCAGATATAAGATTTTCTCTTCATTCTGCCACCCTTCATTTTATTTCTTGATATTGTATTGTCACAATTGTGATTTTTTTTGTGTGTGTTGTATTTTAAAATGAATTTTTAAAAAAAGATAGAAAAAAAAATTAATCCACTCATCAGTATATTTCAGCACAATCAACAATTAATGGAGACACTCATGTAATAAAGCATGAGAGAGAGAAATGCTGTTAGGAAGGCCAAATTGATGATGTCTATCCTTAAACAGTGCCATTTCTTTATCTAAAAAGTGTTAGATGAATAAGAGGACCCGCTGAACCACTTAAGGTTTTGCAAACTAAAAATGCCTTGCAGGTATTCAAGAAAGTCACCAACAGAAATGCACAGGGAAATTGACTAAAACCACAGAAACTTACAGTTTCTAGGCAACAACAACCACTTCCAGACCTGTTGGGACAAAGTGTACAACCTTTGGAGAGCAAACATCAGAGCAGCAGACTAACAGCTGACAACAATCCTTCTGTCCATACCAGTGACGTGCGGTGAGGTTCATGGCTGGTGAGGCACTGTGCAGATTTTTTTTTCATATGTATAATAAAAACAGACAAAAAATGTTCTCCACGTTTTGGCTTCTGTCTGCCATAGCTTCTTCAGTGCTTTGGATACTTTGGATAGCATTATTTTCTTCTTTTATAATACATTAATCATACAGAGTAGTTTATTCGCCATTTGATTGGCAGCAGTTAACAGGTTGTGTTTAAAATCTAATATCAGCAATCTTTACACATACAAACTGTAGCACACAAAAAAGCACATTTAATTTGGAGAAAAAAATATTTTTGTCTTACCTTTACTTATAAATTAAACTATAACAAAATCAATTTTTATTTTACAGAAAAGAGCTGTGAGAATTATTACAAGAAAGCCTTACTGTCATCCATCTAATATATTATTTAAACAACTCAAAGTACTGAAGTTTTATGATTTGGTGGACTATAATATTTTGTTAGTAATAGAACACTCAAATGTTCAAATGTATTTTGTTAAGAGAGAAAGCTGCTAGTCTAAAGGGAACTGACATTTTTGCAGAACTAGTTTGAAGGGACGGTTTATTTCAATACAGGGAGTTGAATTGTGGAATAGTTTGGGAAATTATGTTAAAAATGTAAACTCTGTGCTTATGTTAAAAAATTATCAAAACTAAATTGTTAACAAAATACTAAAACTTTCAAAATACTAAAACTTTTAGTGAAGTGTATAATGTTCTAGATATTTGTAGATTGTGAAAAGTTACTCTTTTTTGCTCTGTTACTTATAGATAATTATTGTTTTAATTGATTGTTTGTTTTATTTATGAAAAAAGGGGCAGATAAATAAGATTTCTTCGTATTCTTTCATGTAATATGTGATATGTTTTTTTCTTTTTCTTCTGGTTTTTAATGTAAAATGAATAAATAAATAAATAAATAATAAATAAACAAATAAATGATGTCCATGCGTCACTCCTTCTGAACAAAGACGTCAATGACTTTTTTCTACAAGTCGGCTTTCAGTTTTAAAAGTCTCTCTGCCTCGATGGAGATCATTGCCAGAGAAAGCCTGCCTTTATCAGAAATTTAATCTTCCATTGCATTGCAAAATTCTAGCCAATCTGGAGAAAAAATTAACTGAATCACTGCACTTTCCTTAGATTAAATTGTAGCGCGCTTCACTTCCTCCTCCAGCGCTCTGCTGCAGGAGAAACCCTGCAGGGGCTCACAAGCCCCGCCTCCTCCTCCATGCGGCTCGCCTCGCACGGCAGCTTTTCTCACTGTTTTATGATCGCCCAGCACAAGAAACACGTTACACACACACATACCGTTTTAGACAGAAACAATAGACATTATATTCACCAGCTAAACTATAGAAATGTAGATTATACAGCAAAAGTATTTGGACATTTTAATAGAGACATGAAAGAGGCAGGAATACGGGCACACACTGCAGCTCAGTCAGCCGAGTGATTGCGCAATTGTGCGGCGCAGCTGCCGGGAGCCTCCCGTAGTCCCTCCTTAGAATTTGAATGCTAAATAAGAAAAATCTGTGATTTTGAATAAAAAATAACTTAAAACTGGTTTAGATGGAAGTAAAATAAGTTTATAGTACAAATCAAAGGATACTACTTCTACTTCCGCTACTCGGCAGAGCAAGTCGCATATCTTTTTGCTCCTACCCTCCCTAAGTTTTCCTCCTCCCTGCTTGCTTTTTATCTCGTCCGTGACTCTTCAGCGCTCACTCGAACCAATTTGCGATGGATTTAATAAATTGGGCTGTTTCATCTATAGATAAGATTTTTTCCACGAAGCGGACCGGGCCAGGAGAAGCGGTCTGCCCCTCTGACACGCACGCTGTCGGATACATGATGGACTCGTGGGGACAGTGGCAACCCATGTGTTTGACCGTCCTGTCTGTCGAAGACGTGGAAGATTTGTGGATTATTGGGATATTGGTGGCAGCTGCTCTGTTTTTTGGCGTGAGCGGAGCTGTCTGTTACTGGAAGATCAGGAAGACTGCGGCGGCTATCGGCGCGCTGGCCAAACTTCCTGATCAGCAAGAATCTCTGATCCGGGCTGTGAGCTCCTCAACCCAGCTGTTGTACGAACTGAACCGCACAATGGGAGCGGCGGTAGACCACCGCGGACCTGCGGTGCGCTTTGGAACTCGTTTACAGCCGCCCGGCATTAATCAGGGCACGGATGGGGGTTCGTAGCTTCGGAACCTCATATGATTCGGCGATTTTGGACCTGAACAGCACCTGGACTTTGGAAGGCTGCAGTCAAAAAGAACACTGTGGCCTGGATTGAAGATAAACAATAACTATCTAATCTAGTTTCTGCACGACCTTGGAAAAAGAAGAAGGCTGTCTGCTGGAAACTATTCTCCTGGAGTGAAGCTGAGAGACATTGCTGACCCCCCCCCCTCCCTCCCCAGAGGTCTCTGGGAGTGCGCTCGGAGGCGCCAAGCTTAACAACTGCTGAACTGTGTTATCTGAGTGCTGCTCACAGACTCTTTTGATCTCCTTGCATGTCGTCAAATCTGCAACAATGTCTTGTCTGGTTGTGCTTATTGCTGATAGAGTTTTTGGGACTTTATCATAGAGTGTCTTAAGGCAATCTTTGATAGATTCTTTTTTTGAATATCACAAATGATACCTATTGTGTTTTTCCTTTTTCCATATCTGTTTGACCTTCATCCGGAGACGGATGAGTGCGGCCGCGCAGAAGAACATGTCATGTGTTTGGAAATGCTGCAGCTTTGCATACTCTCCCTCTTCTGGACGACTGTGTATACATAATCACGTTGTATTAATTAACTGGTGCAATGTTAATAAATAAATCTCTTATCTCTCTTATCTCTTATAAATACAATAATTACATTTATTTTTTCAATTTACATTTTTTTCTTTCCATGATGACAGGGGAGGCGTGGCCTCACGTGCCGCCCCTGACCGCACGTCACTGGTCCATACCCTCTTCAGTGGTGGAATAAAAAGGAGCTTGCTTTGGGCTTTTAGATGAAAATGCTCATCTAAGAACCAAAATAGTTCATTCAGTAAAGCTGAGCAACACACACTGAGCTCCTTTACTTTGGTTCTTGTTTTGACTGCTGTTGGTAAAAATCAAATCTAACCCACAAATAAAGGATTCCTTATTGTATATACATGATTAATACAGTATTGACTACAAGTTAGCAACAGATACTATCAGGGGCGGAGTGGGACAACTTTTCAGCCCGGGAGTTTAATGGCCAAGAGTGGCCCATTTTTTCACATTTTAAAAATATTTGGCAAAAATGTAGCCTATAATATTTTTTTAATTGCAATACAATCAACAACTTTTTTTTGGTTATAATTTTTAGTTACATTTTGTTACAATTCAGCAAATCAGGTGGGAAAAAAACTAAATTAGTTGACTTAAAAAACAGAAAATGATAAGTCAATTCTTTGTTGCTCTTTCCATATCAGACTCAAAGATTACTGAAAAACTCAAAACGTAATTTTGTTGGCTTGAACGTTGGCCAGCTGTCATGAGAAGTTTGCACTAAATACAGTGACAAAAAGATAAACCATAAAACTATTTTACATTCAAAATATTAAATTTGAGGCCAGATAAAATGTCAATGAGACCAGATTTGGCCCATGGGCCTCGAGTTTGACATGTGATCTACAGCATCAGTAAGCGCCTAAGAAGTGCACTAGTTTCTGCCACCATATGTGTTACTTTGTCATTGTCAATGGACATAAGAAGTTCTTTCTCTGTGGACATCAGCATAAATGCCTCCAAATGCTCCTGGTTAAGTGTGCTTCGTAGTCTATTCTTGATGAACTTGAGAGTAGAGAAGCTTTCACGTGCAACCTGAGACAACAAATATTTGTATGCCAGCCCTATATAGGCATCTGTGAAAAGGTTATACTGTGTCAATATAAGGTAAACACAGATAACACAGTTTCTGCAAGAAGAACAAGCCCTGCTTTCAAGTTCAATCTCTGGTTCAACCCTGTTCCATCTCAGTACCATCTTGACAGTGGACTCTTCCAGAGGGGACTTTTTCAGCCTATCCCAAGACTGGACAGCTCTGTGTGTAAAGTACTCACTGTGGCTCTCTCATCAAATCTAAGCAGATTTTTGCTTGTTGCTTGAAGTGCTGAGCTCTTGAGTCCTTTAAGCCTCATCTCTGAAAAGTTTTTAGGGTCAAGACAAGCAAAATCAGAGACAAGTTTGGCATTGGTTGCAATATGTATGCATATGCATGAGTTTATTTTTATTTGTCTATTAAATGTGTTGCTTTAACATTTTTCTGTCTCCTGTTTTCACTTCACCTCATGCATTTCTGCCTCATTACGTAAATAAGGACTTGTGTGGAAAATTAAAAAAATAATTACATTTAATTACATAACACAAGTCATCTAAGAGTAAAAGTAAAAACAAAAAAATATATAGGCCTACCGGTATTTTAAGCACAGTAAAATGTAAAATTATGAATTAAAATATATAATTTGTTGGAACTAAGCTGGAAAAAAAACATGATGGTCAATTAATTTTTAAAACATGAGATAAAGTTCTAAAAAAGCCAAGTCTGGTCCTCTGGACATTCAAAAAACAAAACAAAGCAAAAAATGTCCAGAGGACCAGACTTAGCTTTTTTAGATTTTTCTACCTGGATTATTGAGCATGCATCAGGGTATGAGATAAAGTTATCTTTTAATTTAAATTGTCCTTTGACGTTTATTTATTTATTGGTCAATTTATATATTTCTGCTTTTATTTCTAATTAGGCTCAGGCTGTCAGTTTAGGTCCCACTTGACTTTCATGTTTAGTGGCATAGTACAACGTTGTGACATTAGCTTAATTTATTATGCTAGTTTTTAATTTATATTACCTGTTGCTTCTTCTGTCTCTTTGAAAAAATGTCTGTAAGCTTTGCACATTTGGCAGCTTCCTCCGCCTTTCTTTTCTTCAACCTGATTTTTCAGCTCCACCTGGCCTCTTCCTATCCATTTTTTTTAGCAGTTTGGACTCCGCGCTGCTCCATCAGCTGATGTTTTGGACCGTGCTTCGCTGCTGGGTTGGACTCAACCAACGGTGAACTTTCAGGGGTGTTTTTTATCAAATGGTAGCTCCCAAGCTGCCAGCCCAGTGCGGCGCAGTCTCTTAAAGGGATCAGCGCTTTAAGAGGCTGCAGGCTGCAGTCTCTTAAAGCGATCAGCGCTCCCTCCCTTTAAGAGGCTGCAGCCTGCAGCCTAAAGTCAGGGACAAGTCAATTTTGAGCAGATTCATTCAACCGTCATCATTTTCCCCGTGCGCCTATCGGCCCATTCATGACGCGGCCCATCGGGAAAACTCCCGAATCTCCCGATGGCCACTCCGCCCTTGGATACTATCCAATAAGCTCACATTACTATTGTGTCAGTATAAAAATATCAAAGACTCTAGGTTAGCTGTTAGTCATCAAGAAGCTGTTCTTCATATTGTTTTACACATTAGGATAACGTGACTGTACTGACATTGTCAACTTAACCCCCACCCCCTTTTTTGTGTTCTCATTATAATCAAACGCTTTATTCTGTTTCCTAAAATTGCTTAATAAAACTTGGGTGCAATCACACCAGCCCTGTTTATTCCACTTTAATCAAACTCTAGTCCATTTGCCTAGAAAGTCGAGTTTGTTTGGGGAGGTGTGAATTTGCAATCGAACTCTGATGTTGACCAAAATAAGCAAACTCTGGTCCACCGAAAAACCTAGGCCACGGTTTGGTTGAAGTGAACTCCGGCGTAGTTCAAATGCAGTGTGAATGCAAGTGGACCGGAGACCGCTCTAAAAGCAGGAAGTGGACTACAGCGCAGGGCATTCTGTGTAAAAACAAAAAAAAACAAACGCACATTTCATACCTCATACGGATCCAGCTCAGCCGCCTTGTATGAAAAACAACATTGTCCATGGTCGTTTGCCTAATCTTTCGCTCATGCTGAGTCCATTGTTGAAAAATCTTTGTTTGGCACAGGAGCCACAGACAAAACAGAAATCCTAAAACTGCTAAAATTTGGTGCCACTCCATTTTTGTTTTAATTTACAGAAGAAGAATAACAAGAAGTGTCTTCTTCAGAGGTTTTCGTGCCATTTCCTTTAGTAGTTCTTGGTGCAGCCTTGGTGAAGATTGGCTTGAATGACTCAGTGCAGTTTGAATTTGAACCGCACCAGCTGAAAATGTAAACAAATGTTCCGAAATTTGCTCCCCAATCAAATTAAGCCTACCGGACTATCAGGTGCAAAAAATCACTTTTTATGTCTACAGTGTGACTGAAAATGTGAGGACCTTGGGTGAAAAACCACCAGACTGTCTGTGTTTTCTATTAGTTATTCCAAGTTCTTAACAGTTTATACTTTTATACTCTTTCTGTGGGGTGTTTCCTACTCTCAACCAATAAGAGAAGTTTTGCTTTGTTTTCTTGTTGGGTGTTT
This sequence comes from Garcialebias charrua, assembly GCA_038048925.1. Classification (NCBI taxonomy): domain Eukaryota; kingdom Metazoa; phylum Chordata; class Actinopteri; order Cyprinodontiformes; family Rivulidae; genus Garcialebias; species Garcialebias charrua. The sequence goes on from JBBPBX010033492.1 coordinate 19,139, forward strand.
CCTGCCTTAACCAATAAGAGCAGTTTTGCTTTGTTTTCTTGTCCTACCCCACTGCCAGAAAGCTCCTGTTCTGGTTTACCCAGGCCTCAGGGGGTTTCAGCTTACTCTGGTTTCCAAAACTAAATATACAGCAATGTTGAGCACCCACAAATCACAAACACACTAGTAGACTACCAAGTGACCGATCAGTGCAACTGGACACCAAACCACACCAAAGACACACATAGATTAGGGCTTGTTCTGACACTCCCTGACTAAGCAAACATGCAGAACCAGAGAGTGGCTTTCAGTGGACTTATCCCATTCTACAAAGTCGTAAAACTGACAAAGAGGCATCAGGTCTCCTCATCATGCTCCAAGCCTGCAGGACAGGCACAAACTGATCATTCTTTAATAACTTCACCAGAATAGATTTTATAAGAGAGAGACTGGTCATTTTAACACTGTTTGAAAACCCTTCTTGGAGAATAAAAACACGAGGACAAAAACACATTTTTATTTCATAACAAATCCCGCCACCTTCAGATAAAAGTGGCCAACACAGGTAGTTCTTGACTTGCGGCGGCTTCAACTTACGGCGTTTCAGCTATACGAACCGGCGTAGAAATGGAACTCGTTCGTAAGTTGGGGATCACCTGTACAATCCCCCCTTCAGATAAAAGTGACCAATGCAATCCCGCCTTGACCGTGGAATAGGTGACAGGTGACAGGACTTGCAGTCTCCCCTAGCAACTTCATCTGCCATAGCAACTGATTCTGTAGTCTGTGATGTAAATGGCCTCATATA
>JBBPBX010033493.1:8965-33216 GCA_038048925.1 Garcialebias charrua
ATGGTGGGTGTTGTAACCTTTAAGTAAAACTGTTTCCTGGTTCCTTGCTGAGAACACAGATGGGTTTTCTCCATCATGGTGTTGATGGAATCCTCTTGCATCACCAGAACAGAGAAGAGTCAGAAAGGTGCTGCTAGCTTGTGCCACAATGTCTTACCTCACCAGGTTGTCATTTATTTGGCCTTTTGTTCTAAAACAGTAATAATAAAACATGAAATTGTACCAAAAGCAGATGTGACAGCAGCTTAGCAGAATTACACATCCTGCTCACAAGACCTCGATGTGTTTTAGCAGAGTATGTCGTTTCTTTTTGTCCCGTTGTTGTTTTCTCTGCTTGAGAAGAGGTCGATTAAGGTTGTTTTTATTTTTTTACCTTTTTTGCTGTACGGTAATCTGTTTTTGGTGCAAAGCTGCTGCTTAAACAGAAGAAAAGCACAATGCTCTGCTGTTCTGTTAAACCGATCCATACCGGCTGCAGATTTTCTGTGTAAAAAGTGAGACCAAGTGTCACACTGAGATGTTTTAACTGTGCACGATACCCATCGCTCAACTCCACTTTTCTGTTTGTTTGCGTTTGTCTTCCTGCTAACTCAGGATGAGGAGAGCGTTCCTGTGGAGCTGAGAAACTTACCTGAGTACAAAGAGCTTTTGGAGCTGAAGTGTTTGAAAAAACAAAAACTCCAGGAGATCCAGGAGGAGAAGGGCGGGATGCAGCACGTAGGATTCAAGGTGAAACAGTCGGTGTACGAACGTGCTCGCATTTTCTGTGATTTCAGCAGTTTCCTCAAGTCAACGAGGTTCAGCTTGTGTTCCTGCAGAAGACTGCATTATTTCGGCTGGTTTCTGAATGCGTGGTGTGCTCAGTGTGCAAAAGTAACCGTACGTGCTCATTTCAAGAGGTATCAATTAGACCTGTCGCGATAATAAATCAATTAATCGCATGATAAATGAAAATTATCGACCTCATTTTCATTTAGCGGCTTTATCGTTTCTTCGTGTCTCTCATTCTACTGAGGACACTGGATGACAAAAGACTCGACTCCGGTGCACTTCACTGACCCCTCCCTTTCACTTTTCTCTTTAAAATCTGTTTTAACCATCCAAAATCACGTTCTTGGATTGTTAAAAGCGCAGGGCTGCCAACTTTTCAAAAAGCCAAAGAGTGAGAATCTTGTTTTTGTGTGTGTGTGTGTGTGGGGGGGGGGGGGGCGGCAGCGCGGCAACAGGGTTTGATTGTGCTGGTGAGCTTCACCTGCCCTCATCCTGTTGGCTACATCCTACAATAGAAATGGACTGAAAATGACACCCTACACTCTACTTTATAGATCTGTGTCAGATTGAAAGACTATTTCATGTTTGAATATGTATGGAAATTAAAATTAAATTGTAACTCTTTCTAAAAAAAAGCTAAGTCTGGTCCTCTGGAGAGGGTTTTTTCGGTGGTGGGCCTCAACAAAACAAAGACTAGGAATAGCTTGGCACTAGATGGTACCCTCTCCTCCATCATGGCTAGAAAGATGGCTGATTTGGAGCCATTCTTAAGTGGGAGCCGTCATCTACAATCATCAAGGCCTCTAAGAAGGCCACAGGCCTGTACAATCAATCACACAAAATATGAGACTTGAGGAATTCCAGCTGTTCCCAGCTTTTTGTGTGAACACACAGTTCAAAACACTTAAAATTCAATTGTTTACAACTCATCTGCTTACCATTTAGGCACTGTATTTATATGTTTTGTTGCTGTTTCGCTGTTGATATGTACATTTTCTGCTAAACCCACTGGAAAATGAACAATGTCTAACTTTTCTCTTGTCGTTTTTGACTAAACCTACATCATAAAATGCTCTTCATACAATGTAACAGTTAAAACACAGTCAAAAATGTGGTAAATACCAACGTTTATGGAGGACTTACTGACATTAGAAATAAAAGCAGAAATATATAAATAGACCATTAAATGAATATATGAACTTAAAGTTTAAAGTTTAGTTTAAAACAAACGGGAAAACACCTGTGCTTTTGTTTTAAACTAAATCTTAAACTAAACTGAGGCCGCACAGACATCTGCACGTGGACGTGCACGTCTGTTGACCAATAGGAGAAGAGCTGATCAAGGAAAGGTTTCCTTTTTTATTTATTTTTATTTTTTCTTCTTTCAGCTTCTCCCTGCGTTAGGGGTCGCCACAGCGAACTAGTCGCATGAAGATTTGGCAATTGTTTTTACGCCGGATGTCCTTCCTGACACAACCACAGACCACCGAGCTACCACAGCCCTCTGTGTGGAGCAGAGAGCTGATATCTAGGGTGCCCGGGGGAGCAGATGGTGTGGGTTAAGGGCCTTGCTCAAGGGCCCAGAGTGGGGCAGATGAGGGTGGAGACGAAATTGGTGCATTTTAAGTTATTTATTGTTTTTTATATGTTTAAGTTATTTATTCGTCCATTAATTTCTTTCTTTCTACTTTTTATTTCTAATTATGTCAGTTTCGGTCCTCCATCAACCAACAGCAGAAAATAAAGAAAAGCTTTTAAAAAGAAAAGCTACATAGGGAAATCTCCTTTACATAAAGAAAAAATGCTAAAATGTTAAAGCAGCCTCATGGAAGTTGTCTACAGTACTTGTTGTGGTGTGATGTCTCCATCATAGCAACTTGTTCAGCTTAGCCCTGGTGGTGAAGCCAATGTTCAGCTTTCTTCCTGCCAAACAAATAGAGCTAACATAAATACTGTGTTATGCTAATGATCAGAGAGACATATTGGACAAGAAGTCATGTGCTGTTGGGCTACTGGGAAAGTCATTCTTACTAAAATTAATAAAACTTAGCAGGTTTCTTATCAGGAGGTGAGCACCATATTGGGTTCCCCCATACTCACTTGTAATATTAGGTATCAAAAATAATCATGAATGATTTTCCAACACTTACCTGGTTTGCCTTTTCTTTAAAGGGAATGTCATGAGCCTGTTCACAGCCCTGCAGTGCTGTTGGCAGCATGAACTTCGCACACAGCTTGCGAATGAATTTTAACATCTGCAACACAGACATTTACAAATGTAAGACAGTGGGTAAAATGTGCTGTGCAAACTCCCAGCATTTAGCAGCAATAAAAGCATAATGGAAAAAGAGACAGTGGAATAATATCTCAATGTACCTCATCATGAATCAAAAATATTGAGGACTGCTTGCTGGAGGAGCAGATTTAATGTGGTGAATGTTGGAAATGGAGGCCTGGGAGGTAAACCTCAGTTATAGGGTCAGTAAATGCCACCTGAAGTCTCCTGAACCTTGCTTGCTTTTCATCTTGAATAAAATAAAATATAATTTTGTGTGAGGACAGTGTACAGGTAAAGATCTACTGGTATTTGTAATAGCTGCATAACAAAAATTGGGCTCATAAAGTCTCAGGATTCGGGTTACACAGCGCTCAAGGCTTAACCATCGGACAGAGATGTGGATCAGGCAGACATCCGGATACTGTATATGGTTCATTTAGCACGTTTGGCTATAATCCTGCACACTTTATTTCTCTGCCGCATCCATCTCGTTTTTCCTTTCTTTCTAACATGTTTGATATTAATGTAATTTAACCCACGCACTCACCTTTCCTACTGGGAAGAGTCAGACCGCAAACACCGAGCTACATCAGCTTCTTCAGTAACTTTCTGCTCCGTGGAAACTCCTGCAAACTGTTTCCAGGTACCGGTAGATGGAAGGTTGGAGCAAAAATACGGACTGGATAACAACGTGGATGTTCTTCACCAAGGGTTGTGGTAAAACGTGGAGCGGACTCTTGTATTTTCCCAATACGGAAGTGGAATGGAGTTGAGATTTTGACGTTTGTCAGTTTTCAGTGTGAGAAATGTGAATGCGGCGTGAGAGCGTGTGAAACCACTCGAATGCGTGTGTCTCACGGTCATTGCGTGAGAGTTGGCAGCCCTGGGATTGTTAAAAGCAGCTAAGCTGAAAAGCTAATTAAGCTAACAGGCCGACCTCTGGAAAAATCCTCTGTCTTGCCGAAGCTCCAAAATTCACCGTTGAAACCTGTGCCTTTGTGTAAAAAGTTTTTTTTTCTGCAAAAAGAAGCTGAGAACTTGTTTACCGATTTTTATTTTATTTTATTAAAAGCTTTGTGTGACAAATGCTATGCTAAAGAGCTCAAACCACACCGAGCGTCCGCCATTTTGAGAACTGAAGAGAGACAGCTCATGTCACGTCAAAGAGCCTCCCTCCCATTTTTCTTAAAGAGACACGCTTGCGCTCCTATCAATCCTTGGGTTCAAACAGTCTTATACTGCCATCTGGTGGTCAAAAAAGTACTACACACACAAATTAACCAACGTCTTCTTAAATTTGACAACGATTTCTAATTATTGTCAAATTTCAAACAATATTATCGTTTCTCGCAATAATTTCTGAGACGATTAATCGCCCAGCAAAATTTGTTATCGTGACAGGCCTAGTATCACTATCAGTAAAGGGAGTTGCAAGGAAACAATAGAAGTCTTGGGCGGCGGCGCATAATCAAGGTAAAAAAATAAGAAGGTAAACCTAACTGTTGTATAAAAATATCCTCTATTCATTTTATTTACTCAAAGAAGCCATACTTGAGGACACGAAGATTTTTTACTGGTTTTACTTGCAAGGGCAGACTTTCACAACAGGTTACACAGATGTTCAGAAGTTCTGCATGCATGGAGCCCAGTCACAAGAATCTGCCACAGGTTTTTATAAACTTGATCAGCTCACAGGGAGCAGACTGGTGTCCTTGGCCATCCAGCTGCACATGCAGGATCAAATCAAAAACCTCATTCACCTCTTTTTGAGAGAGAAACAAACTCCGCTATCTCAAACACATGGTTCAGTTAACATTCTCCGCTATAGTAGTTAAAAAGTCTATAAAAGGCTTAAAATAAATAAAATCTTACACATGTAGTTCTAAAATGGTTATAAGCTGCACGTGGAATTTTGACATTTAAAATGGCCTGTGAGTAAAAACACTGAGTATTTTATATTTCTACTTCCGGCACTTGGCAAAGCAGGTCGCATCTCTTTTTGCTCCTCTCCTCCCTAAAGCTTCCCTCCTCCCTGCTTTTGCATTTTTGTCTCGTCTGTAACTCTTCAGTGCTCACTCGAACCAATTTGAAATGGATTTAATTGCGTGGGCTGTTTCCTCTATTGATAAAATTTTTTCCACGAAGCGCACCGGACCAGGAGAGCCGGCTTGCCCCCTCGACACGCATGCGGTGGGGTACATTATGGACTCGTGGGGCGACTGGAAGTTAATGTGCCTGACCGTTCTTTCTGTCGAAGACGTGGAAGATTTGTGGATTATTGGAATATTGGTGGCAGCTGCTCTGCTTTTTGGCATTTGCGGAGGTTTCTGCTACTGGAAGCTGAGGAAGGCTGCCGCGGCGATCAACGCGCTGGCGAAACTTCCTGCTCAACAAGATTCTTTGATCCGGGCTATGACCTCAACGACCCAGCTGTTGTACGAGCTGAACCGCACGATGGGAGCAGTGGTGGACAGCCGCGGACCTGCGGTGCGTTTTGGGACTCGTTTACAGCCGTCCGGCCTCCATCAGGGCACAGATGGGGATTTGTAGCTCGGAACCTCACATGATTCGGCGATTTGGACCCAGACAGCACCTGGACTTCAAGGCTGCAGTCAAAGTACACTGTAGCCTGGCCTGAAAATAAATAAAGTAACTTATCTAATCGGGACTCTGAGCAACCTTGGAAAGAGGCTGACTGAAAACTTCTCCTGGAGTCGAAAGCTGTTGAGAACTCGCTGCCCCCCCTCCCCCCAGAGGTCTCTGTGTGCATTCAGATGGAGCCGAGCTGAGGCCATCTACAGACTGTGCTTATCTGAAATGATTACTCACGGACAATCTCCCTGCTTGCCATCTAATGCAACATGTCTTGTCTTTATCCGTGCTGAAGCTGGTAGAGTTTTTTCGACTTTATCATAGAGTGTCCTAAGACAAAATGTGATAGATTCTTTTTTTGAATACCAAGATTATCCGACTGTATGTTCCTTTTTCCATATCTGATTGTTGGTGGTGCGGTTTTATACTGCTGCGGATTCCGTGCGCACGTCCCTCTTCGGATGGTGCGCGCACCAATTGCAAAACTTTGTACCTTGGTGCAAATATGCCAATAAAGATCTATTCTATTATAATCAAGAGATGCTAATAGAATAAGGTTTTACACAGAAGTCAAAGAGTTTGCTCTTATTCAGCCCCGTTTCCTGCAGATGTTTGACTCATCCGTGTTTTCTCTCGTGCAGTGTGACGTCTGCGGCATGCAGCCCATCCAGGGCGTGAGATGGCACTGCCAGGACTGTCCGCCAGAAAACGCGGTTGACTTCTGCTCCAACTGCTCGGACTGGTGAGACCCTCCTCTGTCACGCAAAGAAACAGTAACACAAAATGTACAGTATTTTTCGCTGTATAAGTTGCACCTTTTGCATACATTTGCAAGTCCTGCGACTTACCGTGTACAGTAAAACGACATATATGTTTTTCTCCATATTTATAACCAATTTTTGGCTAAGATCTGACAATTTCATTCATTCTGGCATGGAAATTATTGAACACTACCATTTTCAGCCACTAGAGGGCCCTCAACTAATATGGCAAGCCAAGTGTCTCATTAATAGGTAAAAGTGGCTAATAATGACCCACTTGGCTTGCCATACAACGCCACCTTCGTCTCGCTCTAGAACTCCTGGAGCAAACGTCAAATCAGCTGCAAATACCTCAACGTGTTTGTCTCATTAGTGTAATTTGTTTTTGCAATTACTGTTATCGTTACAATAATGCATTCATATTTATCACAAAAACTGTCACTGGCACTATAGTATTTTCGAATCGTTTCGAGGCGATTCTGGTCCACCATCCGGCGTCTCGGGGGGGAAAGCGGTACGCGACCAACACCATTTATGGTGGGGATGGCGTGCTGTTGACCTCAACTCGGGATGTTGTGAGTCGGTGGGCGGAGTACTTCGAAGACCTCCTCAATCCTACTGGCACGTCTTCCACTGAGGAAGCGGAGCCTGGGGACTTTGGGTCGGGCTCTCCAATCTCTGGTGCTGAGGTCACCGAGGTGGTTAAAAAGCTCCGCGGTGGCAAGGCTCCAGGGGTGGATGAGATTCGCCCTGAGTTCCTTAGGGCTCTGGATGTTGTGGGGTTGTGTTGGCTTACGCGACTCTGCAATATCGCGTGGACATCGGGGGCAGTTCCCTTGGATTGGCAGACTGGGGTGGTGGTTCCCCTATTCAAAAAGGGGGACCGTAGGGTGTGTTCCAACTATAGGGGGATCACACTCTTAAGCCTCCCTGGTAAGGTCTATTCAGGGGTTCTGGAGAGGAGGGTCCGTCGGATAGTCGAACCTCGGATTCAGGAGGAGCAGTGTGGTTTTCGTCCTGGTCGTGGAACACTGGACCAGCTCTACACCCTCAGCAGGGTCCTGGAGGGCGCGTGGGAGTTTGCCCAACCAGTTTACATGTGCTTTGTGGACTTGGAAAAGGCATTCGACCGCGTCCCTCGGGGGGTTCTGTGGGGGGTACTCCGGGAGTATGGGGTACCAGGCCCTTTGATAAGGGCTGTTAGGTCCCTGTACGACCGGTGTCAGAGCTTGGTCCGCATTGCCGGCAGTAAGTCAGGCTCGTTTCCGGTGAGAGTTGGACTCCGCCAAGGTTGCCCTTTGTCACCGATTCTGTTCATAACTTTTATGGACAGAATTTCTAGGCGCAGCCAAGGTGTTGAGAGGATCCGTTTTGGTGGCCTTAGAATCGCTTCTCTGTTTTTTGCAGATGATGTGGTCCTATTGGCTTCATCAGATCGTGATCTACAGCTTTCGCTGGAGCGGTTTGCAGCCGAGTGTGATGCGGCCGGGATGAGGATCAGTTCCTCCAAATCCGAGGCCATGGTCTTGAGCCGGAAAAGGGTAGCATGCCCTCTCCGGGTCGGGGAGGAGGTCCTGCCCCAAGTGGAGGAGTTTAAGTATCTCGGGGTCTTGTTCACGAATGAGGGAAAACTGGAGTGTGAGATCGATAGGCGGATAGGTGCAGCATCCGCAGTGAAGCGGGCGCTGTACCGGTCTGTCGTGGTGAAGAGAGAGCTGAGTCGAAAGGCAAAGCTCTCAATTTACCGATCGATCTACGTTCCCACCCTCATCTATGGTCATGAGCTTTGGGTTGTGACCGAAAGAACGAGATCTCGGATACAAGCGGCTGAAATGAGTTTTCTCCGCAGGGTGTCTGGACTCTCCCTTAGAGATAGGGTGAGAAGCTCAGTCATCTGGGAGGGACTCGGAGTAGAGCCGCTGCTTCTCCACATCGAGAGGAGCCAGTTGAGGTGGCTCGGGCATCTGGTTAGGATGCCTCCTGGACGCCTCCCTGGTGAGGTGTTCCGGGCATGTCCCACCGGGAGGAGACCCAGAGGAAGACCCAGGACACGCTGGAGGGACTATGTTTCTCGGCTGGCCTGGGAACGCCTTGGGATTCCCCCAGAGGAGCTGCTCCAAGTGGCTGGGGAGAGGGAAGTCTGGGCCTCCCTACTTAGGCTGCTACCCCCGCAACCCGACCCCGGATAAGCGGATGAAAATGGATGGATGGATGGAATCGTTTAAATAAAAATGCTTAACGTGGTTTTAATTTAAGTTATCTAAAATCTGTCTAATCATCGTCAATGCAACATCTTTGCATACCGTATTTTTTACCATATAAGTCACATCTATTATACGTCACCGCTGACCACACAGAAATGTAGACCAGTGTTGTGCCAAAAATCCATTGATTTGATCCATTGGCTGCCGGAGCGTGCACTGGAGGACTTTAATAAGAATTTAACAAGATTAACACTTAAAAACAATTATTTGTTTGCTTGACTTTACAGAAAAGTTGTCTCAGTTGAACTTTTCCTTAATAAATGCTCTTCAGTGGTAAAATCAGCGGCATTTTGTCGGGGCGTTGCAGCAAAATGAAGCTAATTTGACGTTTGCTTCAGGCAGATGACGTTTGGCTGGTTATGGCAAGTCGACTGTGTCTTCAGTAGCCACGGCATGCTATACCACTCGAGTGCCATCTAGTGGCTGAAAATGGTAGTGTTCAATATTTTCAATGTCAGAATGAATGAAAACGGTCATATCTCAGCCAAACATTGGTTTATAAATATAAGAAAAAATCCATAAATACGTCACTTTGGCGTTTAAGTTCAGGACATGAAATTATGCAAAAAACCAAAAACTTATAGGACAAAAAATACAGTAATTAAATTTATTGCGACTATGAACATTAGTGTGTTGTGTAAGCCTTACGCCGCGACCAGTACATCTTCAAATCAAAACCAGATATGTTTGTGAACTTTACTAAAGTTTAAATTTTCATCAAACTGATGGACACGTGTTCATTCTCTCTCGTTTGCAGCCTTTTCAAGACGGAGACCCACAAACCCACCCACCGCCTGGAGCCGGTCTATCAGTCGGAAACCTTCCTGGACAGGGACTACTGCCTGCCGCAGAGCGCGGGCTACAACTACCTGGACCCTAATTACTTCCCCGCCAACAGATGACAGGATCCCAGGCGTCCCTAGCTCGCTCGCTCTCTCTCCACGTACCCCACAGGCCACTCTGTGTACGGCTCCATCCTCCAAGTCCAAGAGAACCGCTTTACCCACCGGTCAGGCAGGAAGGCCAGCCGGGGGGTCTCAGAACAGACCTCAGAGCTGCTACTGCTGGTGGGCGGGGGAGCTGTTGGTTACTGACCCCCCTGACTTGATCAAAGGGTGGTTGCTCCCACCTCAGCCCGGTTATTTAATGGTGATTTGAAACGATACACTATTTAAAAAAGAAAACGGAAGGCGCACAACATTCCTGAGCTTTGAAACTCCAGGACTCCACCACCTCTTACCTCCCCGTGCTGCTTCAAATAGAGAATTGATGATTCGTCTGGTGGAGCGCCACCTAACGGAGCCACGGTGGACTGTCGGCTCGTTGAGATACACTGAGGTGGATTTAGTGTGTCTGTGTTTTATGCAAGAGTGGAAACCATTTTAGATTATTTATGAGTCACTGGGTTCTGCAGGAACGGACGGCGTGCCGTCGAGGCCGGGCGTCGTCGCTGCCGTCGAGTCGACGTTCTTCAGACCGACCCGCGTGTTTTACAGCTCGAGTTTCATCATGAAGTCATCATGAACATTGTCACACAATGCTGCTCCCTTCACCTTCCCAACACACACACACACACACACAGCTCATCCGTTTCCTTCGCTCTCTCCACTGGAACACGTCTAACAAGAGAAGCACTACAACACAGAGAGCCATTTTTCTTTGAGAACGTGGGAAAACGCACAGATGTTTTTGTTTCTGTCCTCTCCCGGTGTGTGCCGTCGTCGATCATGTTGACTGTTCGAGTGTATCGTGGAAAAGTGAAAAATAGCCACCGCTAGTTGCCGTGTGCCATTTAAATTAAAACGAAACAAAAAGATTTTGACTTTTTGGGCAGAGGGGGGAGACCTTGGACCCGACCGCTTCTCCTCCTCTCCTGCTCGGCTCCAACGTCCCGCTCTCTCCGTTATCGATCATTTCCCTCCTAGATCCTTAACTCTGCAAACCACTTTAAAGGTCCGTTTAAAAGATTGTATTTTTATTAATCTATTTAAAAAAATAACTGAAGTAGTGGTTGGTGCCTCCACCGTGGAACGACCCACACAATTTTATACACCTAGATTTTGTTGTGCTTGAGTAGTCACCATTTTGTATAGTTTTTGTCTCCTTCCCTCACCCCCTTTTCCCCAGCTTCAGTATCTGTATAACAGTCTGTTCTTATGTAAAAAAACAAAAAAAGATAATAATGTAAAAAAAAAATTGCTAGAGGAGAATCGTGGAAATAAAAGTATGTGAAAAATGTTTTTACATCGGTGCTTCTTGTTTTATTCTTCAAGTCTTAATAATTGTATTTTGTACCAAAGTGTGGTTTGGGAATGCAATTTTATTTTGAAGGAAGTTTTGCCACATTTTATTTTGAAGGGTTCATGTTTGGAAAAGGAGGTGGAGCTTTACTGATCTGTCATTGGTTTGTATCCAGGAAGTGGGCGGAGACGGGAGGTGATTAGAAATGAGTTTCAGCTGGACGGTGTGGTGGGAAACACCTGTTTGTAAAACCAGGTGTTTGGTGTTTTAGATGTTCAAATAAACAGTCTGGACAGACATCAACTCTGCCTTGGGTTTTCAAACTACCAACTGTTTCAGTTTGCAGTACAGTAGTTGTGAGTTTGTTTTATAGCTCGCTAAGACGTTAGCATCCATTGGCAAATTGAATGGATACTACAGTACTGTGTGGCTAACCCAGCTAACAGGAAGAGACTTGACGAAAGCTTCTGGTGTGGAAACTCTTTAAAGGTGGTGTGACATAATGTTGGAACTATGCATAAAGTGGCACAACATATACCGGTACGGTACTCCGCTTTGATTTTTTGTACACAGATGCGTCGAATAATTAATATATAAAAGTATTTTTTAATAAAATAGTTCTCTGCAGTGCGTCGCAGTTTTCGGGTGGAGAAAGGAGGGGTCAAACGCCGACGTATTTTTATGACGCAACGTAATGAACGCACCTTGTAAATAACAAATAGCAGTGAATATGTAAACAGAGGAATTACGCAATTTAAGTGAAGATTTGAGCGATTTGTCTTCAGTTTGGGAAGCAGAAGTTAGTTCGAGTGATGAACAAGAAACAGCTGGTTATAATGTAGGTCTGCAGCCGTATTTATTTGAGTCTTACCGTTCAGAAGCGAGGGGGGCAGCTTTGTTTTGCCCATTCTTAATAATAATAATAATAATGAATTCAATTTATAACGCACTTTTCATTAATGAAAATCTCAAAGTGCTACAAAGTGCAACAGAATTAAATGTCAATAAAACAAGTAAAATCAATAACAGTATCAACTAAGATCAAAAGTAGAATCATGAGGAGGTAGAGTATGCTCGGTTGAAAAGAAAGGTCTTCAAGCCGCTCTTAAAGTCAACCACAGACTGTGGGGCTCTCAGTCAGGAAGAGAGTTCCACAGGCGGGGGGCAGCCACACTGAAAGCCCGGTCTCCCATGGTCCTTAATTTGGTTCTCGGAATGTGAAGGAGATTACTGTTCTGTGACCGCAGCGACCGGGTGGATGAGTATGGAATAAGAATATCCTTCAGATAATCTGGTGAAGCTCCATGTAAGCATTGATGTGTAATGAGAGCAGTTTTGTACTGAATTCTGTAGGCGACAGGAAGCCAATGAAGGTTATGGAGAATGGGCGTAATATGTTCAAATTTACGAACTCTCAACAAGATCCTTGCTGCACTGTTTTGAATATATTGAAGTTTCTGAAGGTTTTTGCCAGGGATTCCAATAAACAGGGAGTTGCAGTAGTCGAGCCTGGAGGAGACAAAAGCATGGACGAGCTTCTCAGCATCGGAAAAAGTTAGGGATGGGCGAAGTCTGGAGATGTTTCGAAGATGGAAGAAGCAAGTTTTAAACAGAAGCTTAATGTGATTTTCAAATGTAAGATTGGAGTCCATTTTTATCATTCTTGACGAAGTTTTTCATCTTTTGGGAAAGTAAAAAGGCTCACTTGTTCACTGGCGATATTGGAACACCCAAATGCGACACAACGTACCGGCATTTTTCATGTTGTACAAAAAAAAGAAAAGGGCTGTCTTGAACACGACACTGCTAATAGCAGCCCGCAGGCTCAACTTCTGGCGCCAATTTTAAAATGGTAAATGGTAAATGGAGCTTATTTATATAGCGCTTTCCAGCCCCCTGTGAGGAGCCCCAAAGCGCTTTACAATACCAGCCATCCACCCATTCATACACCGGTAGTGGTAGCCTGCCTTGCAAGGCGCCATCCAGACCTACCGGGAGCAACTCGGGGTTAAGTGTCTTGCCCAGGGACACAACGACACATGGTGGGCGGATGCGGGATTCGAACCTCCAACCTTCCGATCAGGGGTCGACTGCCATTACCACTACACCACGGCCGCCTTTGAAACAAATTTTAATTGATTTATCATTTTGCTTGTAAAAATGAACATAGTTGAATGATACAACATACTCTATATATGTTGGGCCACTTTATGCATAGTTCCAACATCACGTCGCAATACCTTTAAGTTAAGTACAAATAGATGATCCTAAACTGAGAGTGACTGAGCTGGAGCATCTTCACTGGACCTTTCTGCTTCCTGCCGTTTCTGGTGGACCGAGTGACGTAAAGGAACTGAGAACATCCATCACCTGGGACTGACGGGTGACGTTCAGAGGATCCAGACCTTGGAGTAAGGTACCACATTCCCTCCGCTCTTCAGCATCACGTCAGGCCTGCAACAGGGCTTTAATTTTGTTTGAACAAAATTAATTTTAACTATATGCCGGCGTAGGTGTGTGTTAGAGGGTGGGCCCACTTGATTTGGCGTAAACTTTAATAATCAGAAACTGAAAGTTTATTATGGACTGAAAATATTTGGAATTACTGTGAATGTTTTTTGTTTAAATTTAATATACGTTCTTAAAGCTCAAAACTTTAGTCCTGTGTTGTCCAGAGGACCAGACTTAACTTTTTTTAGATGTTTCTACATGGATTATTGAGCATGCATCAGGATATCCTGTGTTGGTTATTTTTAAGAATAAGTTTGTTAAGAGTTTTAACGAGTGCAAGGGCCCTTACCTAGTTTAGAGGGGTGGGCTACACTTGGCTTTGATCATTTGATTTTTTTTCTTTCTTTTTTTAAATATTTGCAGAGTTTCACAGTGGGGTAAGTTCCTCTTTAATTTGGTCAAATTATTAAAGCTTTTAAAGGAGAGCCCTATAAATCCTCAGACATCATCATTGATATCATTCAGTCAGATTTGTTCCGTCTCAAACTTGTACTAAATGCTGATAAAACAAAAGGGATGTTTTTTCAAGTAGGAAGTCGGTCCCAGCAGATCTTCCTCTGATTTTATCCTCAAACGGTGTCCCAAATGAGTTTGTTGATTCCTATAAATATTTGCGGGTATCCTGGTCGATTCACATCTCTCTTTTAAACTCCATGTGGAAAACCTAGTAAAGTAAAACTGGGTTTCTTTTTCAGAAACGGATCATGTCGAACACTGAATGTCATTCAGTGTAATGTTAGGAAACGCCTTGTATATGTGACTTTCCTTCCCTCCATTGATTACGGTGACATTATCTACATGAATGCTTCTACAAGCACCCTGCAGATGTTGGATGGTGTCTATAGACAGTGAGGTGCTGGCTGACATCTTCAACACCTCACTTGCTCTGGAGACAGTCCCCACCTGCCTGAAGACCGCCACCATCATCCCAGTCCCAAAAAGCTCCACAGTGACTGGTCTGAATGACTATCGGCCGGTGGCCCTCACCCCGATAGTTGCAAAATGCTTCGAAAAACTGGTCATGACCCACATCAAAACAACCGTCAACATCAACGAGGACCCTCATCAGTATGCTTACCATGAGAACCGATCAACAGAGGACGCCATCTCGTCCGTGGTCCACACTGCTCTCACCCACCTGGATCAGAAAGACTCCTACGTCCGTCTGCTCTTTGTGGACTTCACATCTGCCTTCAACACCATGATCCCCCAAACTCTGATGGACAAACTATCCACACTTGGACTAAGCCCCTCCGTTTGTAACTGGGTACTAGACTTTTTAACAAACAGACCACAGTCAGTGAGGATCCACAACTTCTCCTCCTCCACCATTGCCCTCAGCACTGGCTCTCCTCAAGGATGTGTGTTGAGCCCCCTTCTGTTCACTCTGCTCACATATGATTGTGCAGCTACCCATCCAGGTTGTCATATTGTAAAGTTTGCAGATGATACAGCGGTGGTGGGATGCATCACAAACAATGATGAGTCCAGCTACAGGCAGGAGGTGGAACACCTGGAGAGCTGGTGCAAAGAGAATAACCTTCACATGAATGTGAAGAAGACAAAGGAGATGATTGTGGACTTCAGAAGGAACAAACACACCCACACCCCACTGAACATAGGTGGGTCTGCAGTGGAAGTGGTCTCCAGCTACAAATACTTGGGTGTACACATGAATGATAACTCAGCTGGAGCAACAACACCACCAGCCTGATCAAGAAAGGTCATCAGAGACTCTACTTCCTCAGACGGCTGAGACGAGCTGGTCTGAGTAGCCCAGTCCTCACCTCCTTCTACAGGTGTGCAGTGGAGAGCATCCTGTGCTCCAGCATCAACGTGTGGCATGGAGGCTGCACAGCTGCAGAAAGAAAAGCTCTACAGAGAGTGGTGAAGGCTGCACAGAAGTCTGTTGGAGTCAGTCTCCCCACCATCACAGACATTTACACCTCCAGATGCAGGAAAAGAGCCACCTGCATCATGAAAGACCCCACTCACCCAGCACACACACTCTTTGCCCCACTCCCCTCAGGACGGAGGTTGAGGAGCATCAAATGTAGAACCACTAGACTGAGGAACAGCTTCTACCCTGAGGCTGTTAGACTCATGAATAAATAAATAATAAGAATAATCACTGCAAAATATCACATCATGCTGATGCTGATCTGTTTTCTTGTTGCTGTGTTCATCTGTGACCATCTGCTCATAAGACTCATGTTCGTGCTGCTGTTTGTAATGATGTTTTTCTATTACTCTAGGGCTTAGTGTATTTCTAGTTGATGTTTTTCTTAGTTCATATCCTAGATGTTATTACTGTTTTTCTCTTACATTTTGTTGTTGGATGTAACTGGGACCCTGTGTACATAATCTCATTTCATCACATGTACTACATGCGGTGCAAATGACAATAAAGACTCTCTGACTCATGGTGCACTAAGATTCATGGTGCACTAAGATTCATGGTGCACTAAGATTCATGGTGCACTAAGATTCGTAACTTCCTGTGATTATCGTACCCACCACTGCACCCTGTATTCACTGGTTAACTGGACATCATTAACCTCACGCAGACTCTTCCACTGGTACATTTTCATCTTTAAATCACTTCTTGGTCTGCTGCCCTCATACATCTCCTCCTACATGTCTTTGCGTGAGTGCAGCTACAGCGTGCGCTCTCAGGACATGATCACCTGCAGTGTTCCGTCAGTGAGGACTGAACTTGGAAAAAGGGCCTTCTCCTACTCTGCTCCTGCTTCCTGGAATATCTTACAAAAAGATCTGAAGCTCTCGACCTTGCTATCTCTAAATGGTTTTAAGAATCTTTTGGAATCCTGGCAAAAACCATTGCAGATATGTTCTTGTTTTGCTAGTTTTTGATACTTTGCATTTCACTTTGTATTTCTCTCTCATGTTTTTCTGTTGTTTAAGAAAATTCTACCATTGCTGTTCATCGTTCTTTAGTTTATAGCAGGTCGCTTTTGTAAATGAGCCCACGAGGCTCAATGAGATTTACCTGACTAAATAAAGGTTGAATGAATGAAAATCACTAAATGTAATGGATTTTAACATTCTTTGGTACCACTTTACAACAAGTGTTAAATGGATGATGGGTAATAATGCAATTAATTATTAGGCTGTGAACACTAAATAAACCATTACTATGCTTTTAAAGATTAACAGTTGTTCAACAGTTTTTAGACTTTCTGAAGGGCTTTCAAAACAGTTGTTGAATATTTTTTTGTCCTTTAATTTGACCATTGCAGCTCATTGTTCAGCCTCTGCTTAAAAACTGAGGAAAGTGCACAAAACGCACGTCAAATCGAGTTATTTTTGATATTAGATTGTACAGGAAAACTGGAAACAACTTGTATAAAGATCAATTTAAAAAAAGTTCCTTTGCTAGGTTTTCTGTTACCGTATTTTTCGGACTATAAGGCGCACTTAAAATCCTTGAATTTTCTCAAAATATGAAAGTGAGCCTTATCATTCAGTGCACGTTATGTATTCCGATTGTATTTACTGACCGTGAACTGATTTTATGTGGTACATGGCGCTCAACAATCTGTCAAAATGAACTTGTTTTGCTTAATGCGCCGTATAATCCAGTGCTCATGTATGAAATAGGAACGGTCCATTGATATTGCTCCTTATAGTCTGAAAAATGTGGTGGTATTGAGAACTCTTGTATTACTGAATGACTCAAAAGTTAGATTTATGTTGATTTAACAACAAAACCAGCACATTTGTCTAATTTAAGGTGTAGCATTCCTTGAATTAATGCACACTGCCCTCCAAATTTTGAGAAAAACATTCAATCTCACATTTTAGCACAAGTGTAAAATTGATTGAATTATAAATACACTATTTTTGTACTGGCTGTGGTGGCTATCTTGGATTGAATGGGCCCCAAAAGAGAATACATTTTGAGGTATTGGCGATTATTACCTGGTTTAATTAAAATTGTGTGCTTCACGAGATAATCTGCGTTCAAACAGACTAAACGTTAACATGATTTTAAACAAAGACGTCATATGTTGAAGGAGGAGGCCTCAGATTCCAACTTTCTAAAACTTATAGTGCGGCCCTGGGGCTGATTCCCAGACGTTTCACACCTGATGAGAACAGAGGAGCCTCGTTTGTGAATTAGACTAACAAAGACTTTGAGAGGTCCCTGCTATTAATGTGTGAGGTGTGATTTGTCACTTTACATATAGTAGTATGTGTGTGTCTTCTGTAAGCCTTGCTTCCACACGCTGAACTTTGAATGTGTCACAGGTATGTGTTATCTCAAGTATGTGTGTGTGTGTTAGCTTTCAATTTACATAGGTTGGTGTGTGTCATCTCAGCCGGTTTATAACTTCACTCTCTCACAGCCTGCTCATTGAATTGATAAAGCTCCCCGGATGGGAAGCAAAACGTTTTCTGTTACAAATAAAGTCCAGTTGTTTCTGTATTGAACGTCTTTTTGATGTTGAAGGACTTTCAGAAAACCTGAAGTATTTAAGAAAATTTTTAGAAAATTACAAATAAATCTGGCTTATCGTGAGCAAAACATAAAATAAAATAAAAAACGACACTACAGGCTCTGCAAACACTTTGGCTGCAGATCCTGGGAGTTTTATTTGTGATGTTTAAAATCAGCTGACTCCACATCTGTCTGCAGTTTGTTGCTGCCATCTCACCAGCAGATGGCGCTGTTGGATCAATCCTCATTGAAGGGAAAACATGAAACAAGACTCAGAGCTCCTCTGTTAAACAAACCGGCTTTATTGAATGTTAAATACCAGAGACTCCCACAACGTACAAATGCAGTACTGTAGTTGTAACGGTCTATTTTAATCAAACGCACAGACGGCAGTTTTAAGCTGAGCTGTTAGTTTTGCATGCTTGTTACGATACAAAGCGTAGTGCCGAGCACGAGTGAACACACACTGACATTTCCACTTTGTAGTGCGGCAGGAAACCGTCCTCGGCTCCCCTGGTGGAACAGTCGGCGCGCTCTCGGTCACAGCAGGGACTGCTGCACGGTCATGAGCCTCGCTCCGGCGGTTAGCAGTATTTACTGAGGTTGGTGTGAGGTGGGGAGGAGGGAGAAAATGCACGTGGGTGAAGTGAAATGAGCCGGGTGTTGACTGCAGGTGAGACATGCAAACCACTAGAGTTGAATAAGCTGGTGCCGGTTGTGTGGAGGGGTTTCAGTGGAGGGAAAGAATGGGACTTCAGAGGAACTGGGGGGTGTGAACAGTAGAAATCAGACGGTGGAGCAGGACTCGACGGCCTGGCAGATCTGAGCGAACACTTCGTTCGGTGACCCCTCGGCATCAATCTGCGGACGGAGACAAACAGAAGCTGTTCAGAACTCACCACATTTTTATTCTTTTTAACCTCGGGATTCAACAAGAGACTTAAAAAACTGACAGCTGGTGAGAGTTTATTTGACAGATTTACGGTTTTACAGACTTAACAGTCTGGATCTCTCTCGGAGCAAGCAGCAGCACATTCAAAACTACACATACAATTCAAATTTTCAGCTTTTCCCTCTTCAGGGGTCTCCATATATTCATCCTTCTCCGTCTCACTCCGTCCTCTGCATCCTCTGTCCTCACTCCAACTACCTCCATGTCCTCTCTAACTGCATCCATATATCTCTCTTTGTCTTTTTCCTGACAGCTGCATTTCTAACATCCTTCTAACATTATACACACTGTCCCTCCTCTGGACATCAGAATCAGAATGAGCTTTATTGTCATTGCACAGTGAAGTACAGCAAAATTGTATTCCATACAGTCATCCGAAAGATAGGCGGAGTGCATGTGGCTGCAGCTCCTAGGAGCATGGGCCTTATTCTTTAGAGGGGAAAAACCATGCGGATAGTAGGGATTGAAGAAAAAAAAAATCTCTTCACACCTTGTTCTTTTTAAGACACCAAAAAAAATCTACCAAGACGGTGAGATTTTGTCCATGAATCACTTCCAGATAGTTCCATAGTCCTGATAAGATCAAATTTCAGTCGGTACAGCTCTGATAAGCGCTCACAGAAGTTCTGCGGGGGTGGATGGAGCAAAGCTTTCTTGGTTTACACATCCCCAGGAGCAATGTGATAAGTTGAGCTATTCAAGGCTGAATGGGAAGGCCAGATTCAGATGAGCCACAGTTGTTTTTGTGCAGGCAAGACTGTTTTTCTTTCGTCAGCCTTGAGTTCTGCTGGCACTCTCGATGATCCAAAATGGCCAGATTTGTGGGCTTTCCGCTGGTCCATGCTTATTAGCCTTTTCCGAAATCGATTCCAACATGTTGAGAGCCTGAGTCCGAGAGCTCGAAGCACAAATGAATCCTTCACATAAGGTTGGCAGCTTTGACATGGCCGAAACTGCTGCCGGCATATTCCTTAATAACCGATAACATAGGTATCCACCGGTGCCAAAAAGCAGGAACCCTATCATAAATCCAATGATGTATAAATCTTCGACATCCTCCGGAGACGACGCAGACAGGCACATCTGTTTCCACTCCCCCCAGGAATCCATGATGTACCCAGATGCGTGCGTCTGTCCGGGGCATGAGGTTCTCCAGCACCCTGTCGCTTGGTTGAAAAAATTTTATCAGTTGTGTTGAAAGTCCAGCTGACCAGATCCATGACAGTAATTTGCGATTCGGAAGATGCACAGAAAGAACAAAAGCAGAGGAGGAAGACAGGAGAGTGAAGAAAAGGCATCCATCTTGCTCAAGGGTGAGTGAGGGAGGAAAAAGTGTCCCAAATGATGATGATGATTGTAGACTTCAGACGGAACAAACACACCTACACCCACCTGAACATAAGAGGATCTGCGGTGGAAGTGGTCTCCAGCTACAAGTACTTGGGTGTACACATGAATGATAACCTCAGCTGGAGCAACAACACCACCAGCCTGATCAAGAAAGGTCATCAGAGACTCTACTTCCTCAGACGGCTGAGACGAGCTGGTCTGAGAAGCCCAGTCCTCACCTCCTTCTACAGGTGTGCAGTGGAGAGCATCCTGTGCTCCAGCATCAACGTGTGGCATGGAGGCTGCACAGCTGAAGAAAGAAAAGCTCTGCAGAGAGTGGTGAAGGCTGCACAGAAGATGTTGGAGTCAGTCTCCCCACCATCACAGACATCTACACCTCCAGATGCAGGAAGAGAGCCACCTGCATCATGAAGGACCCCACTCACCCAGCACACACACTTTTTGCCCCACTCCCCTCAGGAAGGAGGTTGAGGAGCATTAAGTGTAGAACCACTAGACTGAGGAACAGCTTCTACCCTGAGGCTGTTAGACTCATGAATATCTAACCAGAATAATCACTGTGAAATATCACATCATGTTGCTGCTGATCTGTTTCATGTTGCTGCTGATCTGTTTCATGTTGCTGCTGATCTGTTTCATGTTGCTGCTGATCTGTTTCATGTTGCTGCTGATCTGTTTCATGTTGCTGCTGATCTGTTTCATGTTGCTGCTGATCTGTTTCATGCTGCTGCTGATCTGTTTCATGCTGCTGCTGATCTGTTTCATGTTGCTGCTGATCTGTTTCATGCTGCTGCTGATCTGTTTCATGCTGCTGCTGATCTGTTTCATGTTGCTGCTGATCTGTTTCATGCTGCTGCTGATCTGTTTCATGCTGCTGCTGATCTGTTTCATGCTGCTGCTGATCTGTTTCATGCTGCTGCTGATCTGTTTCATGCTGCTGCTGATCTGTTTCATGTTGCTGCTGATCTGTTTCATGTTGCTGCTGATCTGTTTCATGTTGCTGCTGATCTGTTTCATGTTGCTGCTGATCTGTTTCATGTTGCTGCTGATCTGTTTCATGTTGCTGCTGATCTGTTTCATGTTGCTGCTGATCTGTTTCATGTTGCTGCTGATCTGTTTCATGTTGCTGCTGATCTGTTTCATGTTGCTGCTGATCTGTTTCATGTTGCTGCTGATCTGTTTCATGTTGCTGCTGATCTGTTTCATGTTGCTGCTGATCTGTTTCATGTTGCTGCTGATCTGTTTCATGTTGCTGCTGATCTGTTTCATGTTGCTGCTGATCTGTTTCATGTTGCTGCTGATCTGTTTCATGTTGCTGCTGATCTGTTTCATGTTGCTGCTGATCTGTTTCATGTTGCTGCTGATCTGTTTCATGTTGCTGCTGATCTGTTTCATGTTGCTGCTGATCTGTTTCATGTTGCTGCTGATCTGTTTCATGTTGCTGCTGATCTGTTTCATGTTGCTGCTGATCTGTTTCATGTTGCTGCTGATCTGTTTCATGTTGCTGCTGATCTGTTTCATGTTGCTGCTGATCTGTTTCATGTTGCTGCTGATCTGTTTCATGTTGCTGCTGATCTGTTTCATGTTGCTGCTGATCTGTTTCATGTTGCTGCTGATCTGTTTCATGTTGCTGCTGATCTGTTTCATGTTGCTGCTGATCTGTTTCATGTTGCTGCTGATCTGTTTCATGTTGCTGCTGATCTGTTTCATGTTGCTGCTGATCTGTTTCATGTTGCTGCTGATCTGTTTCATGTTGCTGCTGATCTGTTTCATGTTGCTGCTGATCTGTTTCATGTTGCTGCTGATCTGTTTCATGTTGCTGCTGATCTGTTTCATGTTGCTGCTGATCTGTTTCATGTTGCTGCTGATCTGTTTCATGTTGCTGCTGATCTGTTTCATGTTGCTGCTGATCTGTTTCATGTTGCTGCTGATCTGTTTCATGTTGCTGCTGATCTGTTTCATGTTGCTGCTGATCTGTTTCATGTTGCTGCTGATCTGTTTCATGTTGCTGCTGATCTGTTTCATGTTGCTGCTGATCTGTTTCATGTTGCTGCTGATCTGTTTCATGTTGCTGCTGATCTGTTTCATGTTGCTGCTGATCTGTTTCATGTTGCTGCTGATCTGTTTCATGTTGCTGCTGATCTGTTTCATGTTGCTGCTGATCTGTTTCATGTTGCTGCTGATCTGTTTCATGTTGCTGCTGATCTGTTTCATGTTGCTGCTGATCTGTTTCATGCTGCTGCTGATCTGTTTCATGTTGCTGCTGATCTGTTTCATGTTGCTGCTGATCTGTTTCATGTTGCTGCTGATCTGTTTCATGTTGCTGCTGATCTGTTTCATGTGTGCTGCTGATCTGTTTCATGTTGCTGCTGATCTGTTTCATGTTGCTGCTGATCTGTTTCATGTTGCTGCTGATCTGTTTCATGTTGCTGCTGATCTGTTTCATGTTGCTGCTGATCTGTTTCATGTTGCTGCTGATCTGTTTCATGTTGCTGCTGATCTGTTTCATGTTGCTGCTGATCTGTTTCATGTTGCTGCTGATCTGTTTCATGTTGCTGCTGATCTGTTTCATGTTGCTGCTGATCTGTTTCATGTTGCTGCTGATCTGTTTCATGTTGCTGCTGATCTGTTTCATGTTGCTGCTGATCTGTTTCATGTTGCTGCTGATCTGTTTCATGTTGCTGCTGATCTGTTTCATGTTGCTGCTGATCTGTTTCATGTTGCTGCTGATCTGTTTCATGTTGCTGCTGATCTGTTTCATGTTGCTGCTGATCTGTTTCATGTTGCTGCTGATCTGTTTCATGTTGCTGCTGATCTGTTTCATGTTGCTGCTGATCTGTTTCATGTTGCTGCTGATCTGTTTCATGTTGCTGCTGATCTGTTTCATGTTGCTGCTGATCTGTTTCATGTTGCTGCTGATCTGTTTCATGTTGCTGCTGATCTGTTTCATGTTGCTGCTGATCTGTTTCATGTTGCTGCTGATCTGTTTCATGTTGCTGCTGATCTGTTTCATGTTGCTGCTGATCTGTTTCATGTTGCTGCTGATCTGTTTCATGTTGCTGCTGATCTGTTTCATGTTGCTGCTGATCTGTTTCATGTTGCTGCTGATCTGTTTCATGTTGCTGCTGATCTGTTTCATGTTGCTGCTGATCTGTTTCATGTTGCTGCTGATCTGTTTCATGTTGCTGCTGATCTGTTTCATGTTGCTGCTGATCTGTTTCATGTTGCTGCTGATCTGTTTCATGTTGCTGCTGATCTGTTTCATGTTGCTGCTGATCTGTTTCATGTTGCTGCTGATCTGTTTCATGTTGCTGCTGATCTGTTTCATGTTGCTGCTGATCTGTTTCATGTTGCTGCTGATCTGTTTCATGTTGCTGCTGATCTGTTTCATGTTGCTGCTGATCTGTTTCATGTTGCTGCTGATCTGTTTCATGTTGCTGCTGATCTGTTTCATGTTGCTGCTGATCTGTTTCATGTTGCTGCTGATCTGTTTCATGTTGCTGCTGATCTGTTTCATGTTGCTGCTGATCTGTTTCATGTTGCTGCTGATCTGTTTCATGTTGCTGCTGATCTGTTTCATGTTGCTGCTGATCTGTTTCATGTTGCTGCTGATCTGTTTCATGTTGCTGTGTTCATTCGTGCTCATCTGCTCACACAGACTCATGTTCGTGCTGCTGTTTGAAGTATTGTTTTTATGCTACTAGTGCCTAGTGTCTCTTTAGTTTTTTTTCTCTTAGTTCACATCTTAGATGCCATTACTGTTTTTCTTTTACATTTTATTGTTGGATGTAACTGGGACCCTGTGTACATGCCGGTAATCTCGTTTCTTCACAAGTGGTGAATGACGATACAGAATCTCTGACTCTGATCTCATCTGGTCTCTCTAACTTCCAGTTCTTTCTTCTGTCTTTTTGTCCATGTCTGTCTCCAGACCATACAACATATCTGGTCTCACCACTGTCTTGTAAACTTTTCCTTTGACCTTTGCTGACACCTTTTTGTCACAAATCACTCCTGAAACTTTTCTTCATCCACTCCATCCTGCCTGGACTCTCTTTTTCACCTCTTT
>JBBPBX010033494.1:0-11735 GCA_038048925.1 Garcialebias charrua
ATGCAGAGGCTGTAAACGGCCAAAAAGGGGTGAAAATTTGGTCATCGTTCCAAAATGGCCGCCTTACCATTTATCGTACAACATTGGTGCCAGAGGGTTTTCTGTGCATCTTGGTGAGTTGGACAAGTGTACCAAATTTCATGATTCTACGTCAAACTAAGGTCAATGCAGAGGGTATTTTGAATATTTCTAGGGGGCGCTCTTGAGCCGTTTCTGTAGCGATTTGCTAATTAGCATAAACACCTGTTCAAGGGGTGGGCAATGATCGATCATACTGATTTTGGTACTTCTCGGATCAAATCTGTGGATTTTAGATCCAAACGTATGGTTATGGCGTTACGTCTTACTTCGCCATGTCGCCACGCCCACTTGCTCCACCCAAAACGAACAGTGCTGGAAAGCTTGTTACACCAACATGTCTTCGGTCACTGGACACAATGCCACGCTGATTAGATAACAGGGGTCCGATATGGACCGTTCAACGTAAAACTTTACACTTCCTGTTGTCAGGGGGCGTGGCTTAAGTGATGTCATGATTTGACCATACAGTTTTGCGGGGGACCGGATGTGGGTCAATAACTGAAGGTTTGATGTATTAGACTTTTTTCGTGTAAGAGCTGTAAGCGTTTCGTTTTTCATGGCGAGATGTCCAACTTTGACGTCTGGCCCCGCCCCTTCAGCATTCATGAAAACGCACAATTTTGATATCGTTTGTTCCCCCGTGCCTTATGAAGAAACTGGCCAAGTTTGAACCAAATCGAGCGAAATTCATAGGAGGAGTTCGTTCAAATGCGGAGGCTGTAAACGGCCAAAAAGGGGTGAAAATTTGGTCATCGTTCCAAAATGGCCGCCTTACCATTTATTGTACAACATTGGTGCCAGAGGGTTTTCTGTGCATCTTGGTGAGTTGGACAAGTGTACCAAATTTCATGATTCTACGTCAAACTAAGGTCAATGCGGAGGGTATTTTGAAAATTTCTAGGGGGCGCTCTTGAGCCGTTTCTGTGGCGATTTTTGCCACGCCCCCAAAATACGTAATTTTTCACCAGTCCTGACGAGTCCGCCAAATTTGGTGAGTTTTCGTATATGATAAAGCCCCCAAAAGGCCACTTAAAGAGGGACTAGAATAAAAAAAATAATAATAATTAAAGCTGCAAGCAGCATTGAGGCCCTCGCAGCTTAGCGCCGCTCGGACCTTATTGAGGCGACCGCGCGAGCTCCAGCTCGTCCGCTCGGTCGCCATTTCGAAGTCTCTCGTGTCTACTCCGCACCAGGGGTGCACACGCACAATAAATCTGGTTCAGATCAGATGATGTCTCACTGAGATATAACAGTTTGAATAATCTAGGGGGCGCTATGGAGTTATATGTTAAATCACAAAATCAATGTGTCCACAAGGGCTCACTGATGATGCACAATAAATCTGGTTCAGATCGGATGATGTATCACTGAGATATAACTATAGAAATAATGTAGGGGGCGCACTTGAGTTAAATGTTAGCCCACCATATCAATGTGTCCACAAGGGCTCACTGATGATGCACAATAAATCTGGTTCAGATCGGATGATGTATCACTGAGATATAACAGTTTGAATAATCTAGGGGGCGCTCTGGAGTCATATGTTAAACCACAATATCAATGTGTCCACAATGTCTCAATGATGATTCACAGTAAATCTGGTTCAGATCGGATGATGTATCACTGAGATATAACTATAGAAATAATGTAGGGGGCGCACTTGAGTCAAATGTTAGCCCACCTTATCAATGTGTCCACAAGGACTCACTGATGATGCACAATAAATCTGGTTCAGATCGGATGATGTCTCACTGAGATATAACAGTTTGAATAATCTAGGGGGCGCTCTGGAGTCACATGTTAAACCACAATATCAATGTGTCCACAAGGTCTCACTGATGATACACGATAAATCTGGTTCAGATCGGATGATGTCTCACTGAGATATAACAGTTTGAATAATCTAGGGGGCGCTATGGAGTTATATGTTAAACCACAATATCAATGTGTCCACAAGGGCTCACTGATTATTCACAATAAATTTGGTTCAGATCGGATGATGTATCACTGAGATATAACTATAGAAATAATGTAGGGGGCGCACTTGAGTCAAATTTAGCCCACCTTGTCAATGTGTCCACAAGGGCTCATTGATGATACACAATAAATCTGGTTCAGATCAGATGATGTCTCACTGAGATATAACAGTTTGAGTAATCTAGGGGGCGCTCTGGAGTCATATGTTAAACCACAATATCAATGTGTCCACAATGTCTCACTGATGATACACAATAAATCTGGTTCAGATCGGATGATGTATCACTGAGATATAACTGTAGTAATAATATAGGGGGCGCTATGGAGTAAAAATTTACATACCATTATCAATGTGTGTCGACGTGTTCACTGATAAAGCACAATAAATCTCGTACAGATCGGATAATGTATCACTGAGATATAACTGTAGAAATAATATAGGGGGCGCTGTGGAGTAAAAATTTACATACCATTATCAATGTGTGTAGAAGTGTTCACTGATGAATCACAATAAATCTCGTGCAGATCGGATAATGTATCACTAAGATATAACTGTAGTAATAATATAGGGGGCGCTATGGAGTAAAAATTTACATACCATTATCAATGTGTGTCGAAGTGTTCACTGATAAAGCACAATAAATCTTGTGCAGATCGGATAATGTATCACTAAGATATAACTGTAGTAATAATACAGGGGGCGCTATGGAGTAAAAATTTACATACCATTATCAATGTGTGTAGAAGTGTTCACTGATGAATCACAATAAATCTCGTGCAGATCGGATAATGTATCACTAAGATATAACTGTAGTAATAATATAGGGGGCGCTATAGAGTAAAAATTTACATAACATTATCAATGTGTGTCGAAGTGTTCACTGATAAAGCACAATAAATCTCGTGCAGATCGGATAATGTATCACTGAGATATAACTGTAGTAATAATATAGGGGGCGCTATGGAGTAAAAATTTACATAACATTATCAATGTGTGTCAAAGTGTTCACTGATGATGCACAATAAATCTGGTTCAGATCGGATGATGTATCACTGAGATATAACTATAGAAGTAATGTAGGGGGCGCACTTGAGTCAAATGTTTGCCCACCATATCAATGTGTCCACAAGGGCTCACTGATGATGCACAATAAATCTGGTTCAGATCGGATGATGTATCACTGAGATATAACAGTTTGAATAATCTAGGGGGCGCTCTTGAGTCATATGTTAGCCCACCATATCAATGTGTCCACAAGGGCTCACTGATGATGCACAATAAATCTAGTTCAGATCGGATAATGTATCACTGAGATATAACTATAGAAATAATGTAGGGGGCGCACTTGAGTCAAATGTTAGCCCACCATATCAATGTGTCCACAAGGGCTCACTGATGATGCACAATAAATCTGGTTCAGATCGGATGATGTATCACTGAGATATATTTATAGAAATAATGTAGGGGGCGCACTTGAGTCAAATGTTAGCTCACTATATCAATGTGTCCACAAGGGCTCACTGATGATGCACAATAAATCTGGTTCAGATCGGATGATGTATCACTGAGCTACAACAGTTTGAATAATCTAGGGGGCGCTATGGAGGGTATTTGCTAATTAGCATAAACACCTGTTCAAGGGGTGGGTAATGATCGATCATAATGATTTTGGTACTCCTCAGATCAAATCTGTGGAGTTTAGAACCAAACGTATGGTGACGGCGTTACGTCTTACTTCGCCATGTCACCACGCCCACTTGCTCCACCCAAAACGAACAGTGCTGGAAAGCTTGTTACACCAACATGTCTTTGGTGACTGGATACAATGTCACGCTGATTAGGTAACAGGGATCCGATATGGACCGTTCAACGTAAAACTTTACACTTCCTGTTGTCAGGGGGCGTGGCTTAAGTGATGTCATGATTTGACCATACAGTTTTGCAGGGGACCGGATGTGGGTCAATCACTGAAGGTTTGATGTATTAGACAGTTTTCGTGTAAGAGCTATAAGCGTTTCGTTTTTCATGGCGAGATGTCCAACTTTGAGGTCTGGCCCCGCCCCTTCAGCATGCATGAAAACGCACAGTTTTGATAACATTTGTTCCCCCGTGCCTTATAAAGAAACTGGCCAAGTTTGAATCAAATCGAGCGAAATCCCTAGGAGGAGTTCGTTGAAATGCAGAGGCTGTAAACGGCCAAAAAGGGGTGAAAATTTGGTCATCGTTCCAAAATGGCCGCCTTACCATTTATCGTACAACATTGGTGCCAGAGGGTTTTCTGTGCATCTTGGTGAGTTGGACAAGTGTACCAAATTTCATGATTCTACGTCAAACTAAGGTCAATGCGGAGGGTATTTTGAATATTTCTAGGGGGCGCTCTTGAGCCGTTTCTGTAGCGATTTGCTAATTAGCATAAATACCTGTTCAAGGGGTGGGCAATGATCGATCATACTGATTTTGGTACTCCTCGGATCAAATCTGTGGATTTTAGAACCAAACGTATGGTGATGGCGTTATGTCTTACTTCGCCACTACGCCACGCCCACATGCTCCACCAAAAACGAACAGTATTGGAATGCTTGTTACACCAACATGTCTTCGGTCACTGGACACAATGCCACGCGGATTAGGTAAATGGGGTCCGATATGGACCGTTCAATGTAAAACTTTACACTTCCTGTTGTCAGGGGGCGTGGCTTAAGTGATGTCATGATTTGACCATACAGTTTTGCGGGGGACCGGATATGGGTCAATAACTGAAGGTTTGATGTATTAGACTTTTTTCGTGTAAGAGCTGTTAGCGTTTCGTTTTTCATGGCGAGATGTCCAACTTTGACGTCTGGCCCCGCCCCTTCAGCATTCATGAAAACGCACAATTTTGATATTGTTTGTTCCCCTGTGCCTTATGAAGAAACTGGCCAAGTTTGAACCAAATCGAGCGAAATTCATAGGAGGAGTTCGTTCAAATGCGGAGGCTGTAAACGGCCAAAAAGGGGTGAAAATTTGGTCATCGTTTCAAAATGGCCGCCTTCCCATTTATTGTACAACGTTGGTGCCAGAGGGTTTTCTGTGCATCTTGGTGAGATGGACAAGTGTACCGAATTTCATGATTCTACGTCAAAATAAGGTCAATGCGGAGGGTATTTTGAAATTTTCTAGGGGGCGCTCTTGAGCCGTTTCTGTGACGATTTTTGCCACGCCCCCAAAATACGTAATTTTTCACCAGTCCTGACGAGTCCGCCAAATTTGGTGAGTTTTCGTATATGATAAAGCCTCCAAAAGGCCACTTCTTTGGGGGGAAGAAAAAAAAAAAAAATAATAATAATAATAAACACTACAATTACAATAGGTCCTTGCAGCGCTTCGCTGCTTCGGGCCTAATTAAAGCTGCAAGCAGCATTGAGGCCCTCGCAGCTTAGCGCCGCTCTGGCCTTATTGTGTCGACCACGGGACCTCCAGCTGATCTGCTCGGTCACCACCTCGAACTCTCTCATGCCCATCCAGCACCCGTTTGCCAAGAACAGTTAGCGAATAACAACAATATATACGTGTTTAGAAGTGCTGACAGATGACACACAGTAAATGTGGAACAGATCAGATGATCTAGCAATGAGATGTAACAGTTTGAAAAATAATGTATGGGACGCACTGGAGTTATCTGTTAAACCACAGTATCAATGTGTGTTGAAGTGCTCACTGATGATGTACAATAAATCTGGTAAATATCGGATGATGTATAACTGAGATATAACAGTTTGAATAATCTAGGGGACGCACTTGAGTCAAATGTTAGCCCACCATATCAATGTGTCCACGAGGGCTCACTGATGATGCACAATAAATCTGGTTTAGATCGGATGATGTATCACTAAGATATAACGATTTGAATAATCTAAGGGGCGCTCTGGAGTCATATGTTAAACCACAATATCAATGTGTCCACGAGGGCTCACTGATGATGCACAATAAATCTGGTTTAGATCGGATGATGTATCACTGAGATATAACGATTTGAATAATCTAGGGGGCGCTCTTGAGTCATATGTTAAACCACAATATCAATGTGTCCACAAGGTCTCACTGATGAAGCATAGTAAATCTCGTGCAGATCGGATAATGTATCACTGAGATATAACTGTAGTAATAATATAGGGGGCGCTATGGAGTAAAAATTTACATACCATTATCAATGTGTGTAGAAGTGTTCACTGATGAATCACAATAAATCTCGTGCAGATCGGATAATGTATCACTAAGATATAACTGTAGTAATAATATAGGGGGCGCTATGGAGTAAAAATTTACATACCATTATCAATGTGTGTCGAAGTGTTCACTGATAAAGCACAATAAATCTCGTGCAGATCGGATAATGTATCACTGAGATATAACTGTAGTAATAATATAGGGGGCGCTATGGAGTAAAAATTTACATACCATTATCAATGTGTGTAGAAGTGTTCACTGATGAATCACAATAAATCTCGTGCAGATCGGATAATGTATCACTAAGATATAACTGTAGTAATAATATAGGGGGCGCTATGGAGTAAAAATTTACATACCATTATCAATGTGTGTCGAAGTGTTCACTGATAAAGCACAATAAATCTCGTGCAGATCGGATAATGTATCACTAAGATATAACTGTAGTAATAATACAGGGGGCGCTATGGAGTAAAAATTTACATACCATTATCAATGTGTGTAGAAGTGTTCACTGATGAATCACAATAAATCTCGTGCAGATCGGATAATGTATCACTAAGATATAACTGTAGTAATAATATAGGGGGCGCTATGGAGTAAAAATTTACATACCATTATCAATGTGTGTCGAAGTGTTCACTGATAAAGCACAATAAATCTCGTGCAGATCGGATAATGTATCACTGAGATATAACTGTAGTAATAATATAGGGGGCGCTATGGAGTAAAAATTTACATACCATTATCAATGTGTGTCGAAGTGTTCACTGATAAAGCACAATAAATCTTGTGCAGATCGGATAATGTATCACTAAGATATAACTGTAGTAATAATACAGGGGGCGCTATGGAGTAAAAATTTACATACCATTATCAATGTGTGTAGAAGTGTTCACTGATGAATCACAATAAATCTCGTGCAGATCGGATAATGTATCACTAAGATATAACTGTAGTAATAATATAGGGGGCGCTATGGAGTAAAAATTTACATACCATTATCAATGTGTGTCGAAGTGTTCACTGATAAAGCACAATAAATCTCGTGCAGATCGGATAATGTATCACTAAGATATAACTGTAGTAATAATATAGGGGGCGCTATGGAGTAAAAATTTACATACCATTATCAATGTGTGTAGAAGTGTTTACTGATTAATCACAATAAATCTCGTGCAGATTGGATGATGTATCACTGAGATATAACTGTAGTAATCCAATTAAAAAAGTGACTTCCTGTTCTGAGGGGGCGGGGCTTCGATGACATCACAACATGACCACAGAGGATCGTCGGGCATTCTACAGGGATGACTCATGCCAAGTTTTGTACATTTTAGTCTTTCAATGTGAAAGTTATAGCGGTTTGAAATTTATGGCGTGAAACGCAAGTTTGAGGCCTGGCCACGCCCCTTTAGCATAAACGAAAACGCAAGCTTTTGATAACTTTTATTGTCCAATGTGTTAAGGGCATATTGACCAAGTTTGAAGGCAATCCTTCAAAATCCCTAAGAGGAGTTTGTTTAAATATGTAATTCAAAAACGCCGGAAAATGACCTTTGACCCAAAATGGCCGACTTCGTGTTTGTTTTTGACCAGTGCTCCAAGAGAGTTTTTCGTAGATCCTGAGAAGATACATATATTCACCGAGTTTCAGAATAATCGGGCCAAAAATGGCTTGGGGCTGATGTTTTTAAATATTCTAGGGGGCGCTGTGGAGTCTATATGCTAATTAGCATAGACACCTGTTCAAGGAGTGGGCAATGATCGATCATACTGATTTTGGTACTCCTCGGATCAAATCTGTGGATTTTAGAACCAAACGTATGGTGATGGCGTTATGTCTTACTTCGCCACAACGCCACGCCCACATGCTCCACCAAAAACGAACAGTATTGGAATGCTTGTTACACCAACATGTCTTCGGTCACTGGACACAATGCCACGCTGATTAGGTAACAGGGGTCCGATATGGACCGTTCAACGTAAAACTTTACACTTCCTGTTGTCAGGGGGCGTGGCTTAAGTGATGTCATGATTTGACCATACAGTTTTGCGGGGGACCGGATGTGGGTCAATAACTGAAGGTTTGATGTATTAGACTTTTTTCGTGTAAGAGCTGTAAGCGTTTCGTTTTTCATGGCGAGATGTCCAACTTTGACGTCTGGCCCCGCCCCTTCAGCATTCATGAAAACGCACAATTTTGATATCGTTTGTTCCCCCGTGCCTTATGAAGAAACTGGCCAAGTTTGAACCAAATCGAGCGAAATTCATAGGAGGAGTTCGTTCAAATGCGGAGGCTGTAAACGGCCAAAAAGGGGTGAAAATTTGGTCATCGTTCCAAAATGGCCGCCTTACCATTTATTGTACAACATTGGTGCCAGAGGGTTTTCTGTGCATCTTGGTGAGTTGGACAAGTGTACCAAATTTCATGATTCTACGTCAAACTAAGGTCAATGCGGAGGGTATTTTGAAAATTTCTAGGGGGCGCTCTTGAGCCGTTTCTGTGGCGATTTTTGCCACGCCCCCAAAATACGTAATTTTTCACCAGTCCTGACGAGTCCGCCAAATTTGGTGAGTTTTCGTATATGATAAAGCCTCCAAAAGGCCACTTCTTTGGGGGGAAGAAAAATAAAAATAATAAACACTACAATTACAATAGGCCTTCGCAGCGCTTAGCTGCTCGGGCCTAATAATAAACACTACAATTACAATAGGCCTTCGCAAGCGCTTAGCTGCTCGGGCCTAATAAACACTACAATTACAATAGGTCCTTGCAGCGCTTCGCTGCTTCGGGCCTAATAAGAAACAGTACAATTACAATAGGCCTTCGCAGCGCTTAGCTGCTCGGGCCTAATAAAAGTTACACACTGAAAGCTTTTTTGAACAAGTGGGTCTTCAGTCTGGTTTTGAACAGAGTCAGATCAGAGGTGGCACGCAGCTCAAGGGGGAGGCTGTTCCAGGCTTTTGGGCCGGCAACAGAAAATGACCGGTCTCCCCATTGTTTGTACCTTGAGCGAGGCACCTCCAGCAGGTGTTGACTGGCAGATCGTAAAGCTCTGCCGGGCTGATGGGCTTTCAAAAGTTCTGAGATGTAGAGAGGTGCAAGTCCATTCAGAGCTTTGAAAACAAACAGGAGCAGCTTGAACTGAATCCTGAACTGAACTGGGAGCCAGTGTAGAGAGGACAGGACAGGAGTGATGTGTTCATATTTTCGTGTGTTGGTCAAAAAGCGCGCGGCAGAGTTCTGTACAAGCTGTAAACGGGAGATGGAGGATTGATTAATACCAACATACAAAGCATTACAATAATCAAGTCTGGAGGTCACAAAGGCATGGATGGCCTTCTCCAGATCACCACGGCTGAGAAATGCACACAATAAAATCATCCGGCCACGTTAATTTGGCTTGAAACAGCGGGGTTCTCTACGGATTTATCCATTAGTAACCCAGCACTACCAACAGGCAGACACAGAGTTAGCGTCTATAGGTAGTCAACAGATTTAATGAAAAGTAACTAAAATACATAAAAATAACGACTCACCGTCAAATGGTCGACACAAAACCCTCAATAAACTCCTCCGGCCGCGTTAATTTGGCTTGAAACAGCGGGGTTCTCTACGGATTTATCCAAGTACCCAGCACAAACAGTAGCCACAGAATTAGCCCCCGAGTTCACCTCTGAGTGACCCGGAAGATGTCAAGATGGAATAGTCCATTTTTAGTAGGGGGATAAAGAAATCGACCGTTTTTTTATTGCGTATTTAATGATCGTTTTCATCGTAACTATAATTATTTTTATGTTAAATGTACATTAACAAGCAGGATCAATGTTAGTGATGTAGGTGACTGCACGGGGCGAGGCGGGGCCGGGGCCACTGCTGAAATGGGACCCCCAGGCATTTACCTACATGGTAGATCCGAGTCTGTTCTCAGCTCTGCCCCCCTCCCCCTCACACCCTTCCTCCTCTCTGCTGTTTACGGTGGGGAAAAAGGTAAAACAAGCAGCATAAGAGCTTGTAAATAAGTTTATTGGTTTTTACTGATAGATAATTAGTTATTAGCGGTACTGCATTTTAAATAAAAATAGCACAAATCCGCTTATGAATTATAAAAGTTAGTCAATTCACAAAAACGCTGACAAAAAGTTTAGGTCCACTGTAAGCGGAATAGCGCTTTAGCGCTACCTAGCGTTCATTTGCCCACCACTGGCCACCACCATTATATATGTAAACCAGCTTTATGGTCTTTTATGGAAACTATACTTTCTAGTTTTTATATTGCTTAGTCTAGTTTCCTCAAATGTTTCTGGTGACTGAAGATTACCGGTAATCTAGGAGGGCCAAGGCCACCATTGGCCACCCTCTGGCACCACCATTACTAAGTCCTACCCACTTGAACATCTTGCACAGAAAACATTAAGGTTTACTTTCATTCCCTGTTCATTTCCAGTCTAGAAAAACACTCATCTCCAAAACCATATTCACTGTTCAAATCTCAGTGTAGCCTACCAATTCTGGGTGTTCTGTTCTTTGTTCTGTGAAGCCCCAAAAACCTCTGATGGTGATGGAGTACTGGTCTGGCTGGTTTGACACCTGGGGGGAGCACCATCACATTTTCCACGCAGAAGGTAAAGAAACTGAACCATACTGGAACGTATCTGTCCTCCAGACTGTCCTACATGTGCCATGCCCTGCAGATATGCTCGCTGTGGTGTCTGAAATCTTGGAGAGGGGCGTTTCCATCAACCTCTACATGTTTCATGGAGGAACCAACTTTGGCTTCATGAATGGAGCCATGGACTTTGGTACCTATAAACCTCAGGTCACAAGCTATGGTAGGACAGGAACAACCAAAAGCAATGAGTGCATAAAAAAACTGTAGAATATGTTCTCTGGTAAAACAGCAATGGCTTCAAACTGGTTTTTGTTCATTGGCAGATTATGATGCTCCGCTCTCTGAGGCTGGAGACTGCACCATCAAGTATCACCTTCTGAGGAATCTGTTCAGCCAGTATCATTGTAAGACCTTCACTTATCTACAAATGTAACTGGAAGAGACATTCTATGAATTTGGATTCTCCTTCAAAACTGCTGACTGTCTTAGTTTGTCGACATGTGTTCCAGCTGAGCCGCTTCCTGAAGTCCCCCTGCCTCAGGAGAGGGTGGCTTACCAGACTGTTTTAACACAGCAGCACATCTCCCTGTGGGACAGCCTCCAGTTCACAGACAAGGTGAGCACCTTATAGAGGTTGTACGTGACCCGTCACATCGAAGTTCAGATATAAGTGTCATGATCCGACGAGAAGAGAGAGTAGAACCCATTCGCAGGAGGATCTGGGACCCATGCGGGGAAGGGCTGGAACCTCCTCCAGAAGGACCGGATGGCTCGGGGAGACAAAAATGACAATTAGATGCCGCTCTACCGGAACACGGAAATGCTGACAGGGTAGCGATAACTTACCAAGCCCC
>JBBPBX010033495.1:0-12358 GCA_038048925.1 Garcialebias charrua
TATATGCAGGTAGTCCTCGGGTTATGACGGTCTAGAGTTACGAAGTTTCGTGGTTACGATGCATCTCTCATTTTAAATAAATTTAAAAAATTAACGCAGTTTTACATTGTAAACGGAATGCGGAATACGGCGGATCTGTCGACTCTTATCCAAATTCCAGCTTTAACTTGTTGTTAAGTTGTTGTTAGCTGAACTTTTTGCTCAACTTTTAGCCCAAGAGGAAAGCAGAGGCAGCACGCATGCGCATTAGGTGAAGCTACAAAATTCCAGCGCCATCTAATGACCCGGCATGGTAACTACAGAGGATTCACGAGAAGGGGGGAGGGGGATTCATGAGGGCGGGGGGAGATTCGAGCAGCGACATGTAAACACTAGAATTCGCCCGTGTCAACGCAGATCTTTTCCTCTAATTAACATATCCAAAACCTCCGTTTCCCCCCACCGTGTCCGTGTAAACAGGGCCTAAGGTCCCTCCAAGTGACAGAACATCCTTAAAGGACAACACCCACCGTGACAGTAACAATTCACCATATTGGAGAATTACTGTAGTATTTTATGAATTTTATTTTCATTTTTGCATTTGGGCCAGGCGAGGGTTAAAAAAAAAAAAAAAAAACAACCCACTCCCGAAGGAATCCGGAAACCTGGCCGAAAAGTCCCGAAGGGTCATGCCTTTTGTTACATGATCTCCACCCAGAAGGCAGAAGGTAGGAGTGAGTTTCCATGGAGGTTTATGAGAGAGAGTGCGTTAAAACTTTATATTTCCTGGTGCATTTGTGTGTATGGACCAGCGCTCTGATTTTATTTATTATTTATTTTATAACACCGCTGCGGACCTGTTGCTTGATTCATTCTGCCCCTGAGGAGCGAGCCCGCGCGCGGTCTCTGGCTCCTCGTTCCGCTCCGCTGGTCACCTTTGAAGTTCCTCGTGCCGGTGTAATTTGCTCCCTCGAGTGTATGTATCTGCTCTTATCTCTCGTCAGCCTTGTTGCAGCAGCACGGGTCGTGAAGCATGCGCGCGGGCAGAGCAGTTGCGAGGCTGGGTGCCTTTCTCATCACGGG
Source organism: Garcialebias charrua (assembly GCA_038048925.1). Classification (NCBI taxonomy): domain Eukaryota; kingdom Metazoa; phylum Chordata; class Actinopteri; order Cyprinodontiformes; family Rivulidae; genus Garcialebias; species Garcialebias charrua. The sequence goes on from JBBPBX010033495.1 coordinate 1,063, forward strand.
GCGAGAAATGCGGGGCGATGCGGAAATGAATGAATTTGTCGCGATCAAACGAATTAAACTAGTAGTGGATGCTCGCTCAGAATATGATGACATGAGTGAGCGACAGCAGGATTAATCAACAGGCAGCTTTATGGAATATTTAAAAATGCTTCCTTGTTCTTTTCCTCTGCTGCCTGTAACTCCAAGGCGTCACTTTGGTGACGTGAATGCCCAAGTGAATGCCCATATATGGAGAGGAGCAGATTTTCCCGGAGCTGCATGCTAAAATCTGCTATAAATCATGAAATAACACATTTAGTGTTATTTCTCCACAATATAAGTAAACGCTCCTGTATTATTTTTAAATAAACTAATAAATATTAATGGCGATGCAATTTGAAAACATGGTGGGTGTTGGACTTTAAGGCTGGGGCAAAGCTCCGCGCTCGAGCGAGCGCCGCGCCACGCGCGTGTGCTGTGCGTGGGGGGTTCCACAGCAGAGCTCAGCGTGAAGCAGCGTGTGGCTCCAACGTTTTCGCTCCAAATACTTGATGTCATTTGAGCAGAAGCAGGGCGGAGCGTTTAGCTACGGGACAAATTGAGGTCGCTGATTGGTCATTTGCTGACAGCCTACTGATTTGATTGACAGGTCGGGTCTGAGAAGAATGTCGGGTCTGAGAAGAAAAGGCAGAGGGCTGTGCAGCTTTGTTCTGTGTTTATATGTTAATAAAAAAGTCCTAAAAATTAAAATTAAAACAGGGAGCGCTGGTCCTTCAACCCACACAGCAGACAAGCACACCAGGAAATGTTTAGAACCTGCGCATCCACGTTGGACATGAGTTTAGTTCACTCGTGACAAGTTCATTCATTCCTCCTCATCGGAGGAGGAAGTGAATGGTGACCGCTTCAAGCGATCACTTGACTTTTGGCAAAAAAACAAAAGAAAAGGCCCGATCAGCGATAAAGAAGAGGAATTTAATTCATTTGTGTGTCATACAAAACAGTCCGCCACCAGGGCAGTTTATTGAGAGACACCGCGCAAGCGTGCGCGGTCATAAAAAAAGAGCTTGGCGCGTTCGCGCGAACGTTCAAAGGGCTTGTGCAGCGGCGCACGCACAACGCTCACACAGCGGGGTGCCGCGGGGCGCCGCGCTCGCGCCAGCGCGCAGCTATGCCCCAGCCTTTAGAGATGTTGCGTCTCTTCTACCCCCCCCCCCCACACACACACACACACACACATACACACACACACACACATACACACACACACTTACTAAATCTGCCATTCAGGATGAAGTCGACATCCTGGACCACCCTACTGTGTGATAATTAACCAGCTGTTTTTTTTTTTCCTTTATAGATGGCCTCCCTTCTCACCTCACAGCCATCCTCTTCACACCAATATGATTTAAAAATGTTATAGAAAGAAAGGAAAAGACAGAAAGTAAGACCACAAAACAAATATCCACAAAAAGAGCACAAGGCAATCACACCCAACCGCCGTCTGCAATCCTGCAAAGTACATGACAGAACACAGCAACAAAACACATATGCATAAAAGACACATAACATTCATGACTTTGCAGTAGATTATTATATAATATATATATATAATATATATATAATATATATACATACATACATACATTCATATTCAGTCATATACCCATCTACATATCTACATACGATACCTGCATGTGCATCCCTGCATCTATTAGTGTGTGGTTGTAAGCATGCATAAATGAATAAGGCTTCTCTAATAGAACATTCAATAGTGACCGTGAAGCATCAGAGATCCGCCCCCCAAGACCCGAGGCAGACAAAGGGGGGTACCAGAGCCCAAGACCCCAAGAAGGACCCTGAGCTCAGAGCCCCCATGGCCACCCGAACAGGACGAACCACTCACCCGCTGTGTTAATTAAGCTGTCCTTCCTGGGAAGAGACAGAATTTTTGTCTCAGAGAGAAGTCAATATCAACAACTGACAGAACCCAATCATGGCCTCGGGATACCAGAACTGAGGTTGCTATATTAACGGAGGAAGTACCCACCATTGGAAGAGCTTCAAACAAATTCCTTTGTTTGTAACAATATGGTGTCAGAGTTAAACTTGCATTTGCTAAGAGAATGGTGTTTATGAAAACAAGGTGTCGCTATGTTTAACAAAAGCTATTAATTAATTAATTATTTAATTAATTAATTAATCAATTAATTAATTAATTAGTTAGTTAATTAAGATTACTTTATTAATCCCACAGTGGGGAAATTTGCATTGCCACAGCAGCACAGAGGACAGAGCAGAACCAGTACAAAAATATTAAAATCAATATACAGTATACACAAATAATACAAATGAGTGAAACATCGAGACAGTATAAAACGAAACATAAAAAATAAGTACGTTTCAGATGAACTACTAAGGGCCGCAGGTGTTGTATAGTCTGACGGCGGCCGGAAGGAAAGACCTGCGGTATCTTTCCTTCACGCACTTAGGGTGCCGCAGCTGGGCACTAAAGGAGCTGCTCAGTGCTGCTTATGTTCCCTTCTGAGACTTCAGGGAAGGTTATAATTAATGTAGTAGTAGTAGTAGTTTCTTTATTTCAGACACAATGTAAGATCCATATACAGTATGTATATAATAAGGAAAGAAAAATAAATAAAAATAAGAATAAATAAAAAGATTTTAAAAATTTCCTATAGAGGCTCATCCACCAATGAGTCCTTAAAATAGAAAAATATCTCACAGAGCTTAGTCCAGGGTTGGTCAGTGCAGTGATGATACAGTTTTCAGATTCTGACAATCTGCACATGCATCTATACATGAGGTTACGCAGCACCGCTGGGCAGGTAGGCACACCTGCATCTGCAAACATTTTGCTCGCACTGCTCCATCGAGGTACCCTCAGCATCATCCGAAGGCCATCATTATATGCCACAGTTAGTCTATACATACTGCTCTTTTTATAACGTCTCCACAGGTGAGCAGTGTACAAAGGAGTGCAGTAGGCCTTAAAGAGTTGGATCTTAACAGGTGCTGAGCACATTCGAAACCTATGGATCAGCGTGTTAGCTTGACCATAGAGCATACGGCATTGTCTGTAAATGTCTCTATCATCTGACAGGTCTGCAGTCAAATAGTGCCCCAAATATTTATATTCATCACTGACATCCAGCCTGTTGCCCGACAGAAAGAAGTCAGGGAACATCAACCTGGAGTCTTCTCTGCTCCGCACAATCATGATGTTGCTTTTCTTAGAATTATATTTTATATCAAAGTCACTTCCATAGTCAGAGCACACCTGCAGCAGTTCTTGTAAGCCAGCAGAATAGGGACAGAAGATTACTAAATCATCAGCATACATAAGATGGTTGATGACCTTATTTCCAACCCTACAACCTGTTCCACAGTCATTTAAAAGCTTTGACAGGTCATCCATGTAAACATTGAACAAAAAGGGAGACAGGATGCTACCCTGTCTCACACCGTTTGAGACCCCGAAGGGGTCAGATACAGAGTTTCCCTATTTAACATACATTTGTTGATTTGCATACCAAAAAACAAGAATCCTCACCAAACATTTGGGGACACCCCTCTTATACAACTTGTAAAACAGCTTTTCATGATTTACATAATCAAAAGCCTTTGAGGCATCAATAAAACACATAAAAATGGAGGTGTGGTGTCTGTTGTATGGATCTAAAAGTTATTTTAAAGCAAAGATGCACAAGTCTGTTCCATGTTTACGTTTAAACCCAAACTGATTGTCAGAGGTCAGCAAAAATCCTTCCAGCTTGTTCAAAATAGCCCTCTCCAGCACCTTAGATAAGGTGCTGGAGAGGGCTATAGGCCTGTAATTATCTCTACTGTTAATTCTACCAGCTCTATCTTTCACAATCAGAACTAAAATGACAGACAGTAATTTGTCAGGTAGAACTCCATGAACTAGAAAGCCCGTAAAACATATGGCAAGTAGAGGGCATAATTTCCTGCTTGCATATTTCAGATGCTCAGCAGAAACCCTGTCTGACCCACTTGACTTGTTATCCAGCGTCATCACAATCTCAGAGATTTATTTTGGGGACACAACCACATTTTCATTTCCATCAATATGTCCAACCACAAATGAATTACTTTTAACAGCATTAAAAATATCGTGGTAATGTTTCCGCCATAGATCAGTGATCTCTGCTGCTCTGCTCACACTATCAATATGTGTTGGTAAAGACCTTTTATTATTACTCATCTTTTTTATTTCTGTCCAGAAATCTGTAGGGCATTTACTTTGTAGTTTCCTAACCAGTGATTCAGCCCTGAGAGAATTCTCATGTCTTTTAATGAACCGTAAGGCATATTTAAAGTTTGCATTTGCCTCCTTCATATTAGCAAATAGAGGACCACATTTAGCTTTCCCTGATTCAACCCAGGCTTTGTAAGCCCTTCTAGCCTCAGTGTGAGACTTCTCAACATACTCATTCCAGCCTAATTTAGCTTTGTAGTTCTTGATTTTACACATTTAATATTAATTTATGCAGTCAGTTCACACCCACAGGTGAATAACTGCTTCTGATTGGTTAAGATTAAGGTCACGACCACTTGGTGTGTCAAGGTAAGCTGACACATCAGGCATCTGCTGAAAAGTTGTTCAAGATAGTTGCAGAGGAGAACTCTCTTGAGGAATCAGTCTCGTGGTGGAGAGAAGTCCTTAAAATCCTCAGACACCTGAGAGTGATGCATGCAGCTGGATTAGACATGACCCCGAGGAAAATAACCTTCCGGTGACAATGTGAACCTCCTGCCTTAAAGACAGCGCCGGCCTAAGGCATAAGTGAACTAAGCGGTCGCTTGGGGCCCCAGGGTCACTGGGGGCCCCCAAAGAGGAGCTGAGTTTTGTGGGTTTAAAAAAAATATATATTTTTTTATATATTACACACAACTTCATCATAAAGTTCAGATTTTTATTTTCATAATGATATATATAACATAAATATCATATATTTGTGTGTATATGTATATTTGAATATGTAGAAATCGCTCTAGAAAGGAAAGAAAGAAATGACCGGTAGTTAGGAAACCCCCTTAGTGGGGCCCTGCAGATCACGTTTCACAGGTTTCTCAGAACGCCTTGCCGCATGTGAAGTCCACATCCAAGCTAATTAAGCACCTGACACGTAACTAACTCTAGATAATGTCGCAAAAAAGGGCATATCCTTCAGGGGCTGAACAAAGGAAGAGGAAAAAAAGAAGAAGAGAAAAACGGCAGGATAAAGGTATGTTTGTACATGTACAGATGTTGTACCGTACGTCTCTTTTATCAAAAAATATTTGTACAGCTGCTAATGGCTAATATCTAGCTCTACCGTGTTTTTACTTGTTAATAACTGAGTTTTAATTTTATGTTATTATTTATTTTAATTTTAAACATAACATTTGCTAGCCAAATGTTTTACATCAGGCATATTAATAATGGCTTACTAGCTATGCTTGAGTTTGCAATATGTTGTTGTTACGGCTGGCTCAGGCCGAACACATTAAAGGGACACAAGACACAAGAAGGCAGAAGGTAAATTAAAAAACTTTATTGAAAAACTGCCCGACTCCTCCCTCCAGGTGCGGAATGAACCGTCTTCTGGCACAGGGTCAGGAAAAAGCAAAAACAGACAAAAGTTCAAACGAATGGTGGACAGAGTGAGTCAGCCAAAAATAATATAACGTCACCAGTGCAGGGCCAACCCATAAAAACAGGGCCGTCGAAGCCTGTCTGGTGACGGACTACCTAACCAAAGGGGACTCTAGGAGTAAAAGAAAAACGATATAACTGGACTACCGATCTCACTCTGTCATTAGGCAAACAAAAAGACTCCAAACAGCTGGTCGCCTCTCTGCCAGCCACACAACCTCCTGGTTGAATAAGATTAGTGAAACCATACAGTTCAGCGTCCCTCTCCTGAGCAGGACCTAAACGTCACTAAAGCACCTTTTAGCTGCTAAGTGCACTCAAGCACATTCAAAGACAAACAAAATAAGCAACTCCTCCTAAGTGCATCAGTCAAAGACCAAAAATGAGCAAACACTTCTACTCACCAACAATCTTCTAAACAGAAGATCACCAAACCTCAAGACAGGGGTGGGCGGAGAACACCCCACAGTACCCAAACAGTACCCAAACAGCTCAGCACAAAGCAACCACACTCTGAGCTCACAACACTCCGCATTCGAGTATCCTCACCTTGTGGTTTATATAGGCGTGTCACTTAGGTGCTCCTGACTGAACACACAAGCCTGATCATAATCAGACTGATTAACCAACAAAAACAAGACTGCAGTCAACATATACAAAAACCGGTAGGTGTCAGCATGGGCAGCTTCCTCAGGATACATAACACCTCCACCACCAGTGTTTTGTATGGGGGTGATGTGGATGTCAGGTGAAAACATCTCACATCCACACATGCAAAATAAATAGGACCCTAGAGAGTAACAATGTAGCGGTCACAACAGACAAACGGACTAAAAAACATAATTAAAACTAGTCCGCCTAACCGCTAACATAATCAATATCATGTTATCTTAAAATGTTCTGAAGCCAAACAGGCGACGCTTGTCTAGGCTTATTCTGTAAGACTTATTTTTGTTAACAGACACCAAACCAACATCAACATCATGACCAAGGATGCCAGTGGGAGAGTGGATACTCTTCACAACAGCCAGAGGGGAACTGTCATTTTCTGCACGTGGCAGCTCCACCATGTCAGCTGCAACAGCATTGTTCCCAGCCACACTGTAAGCACAGTAGAGACAGTTAGACTCAGAATCATTTTCAACATGTCCTATAGAAGGCTGCAGCACTTCATTTCTCACAGACAGTGAAAACGTATTTTCTGCTGTACTTCCAGCCAATGGTCTCACATCATTCTTCACAACTCTTGCTTTGTTTTCTGCAGGAGCTAAAAAAGAACACAATGAAACAGGTGGAATTGTTTCTTCTGGATCCTCCTCAGTTAAGCTCACTGGGACCTCTTTGGCCCCAGAGCTAAATAAAAAACATTCACTCAGGTCAATGTAATGTTCCTTCAGCTCATCAAAGTTTTTAAAATCCCCATCTTTAACTGGGATTAAGTCAGATTCATTTTCATGTTTAATTTCAAGTTCAGTTACATGAAAAAAGAAGAAACTGTCACCCAAGTTGATGTCATCCTCAATCATCTCCTCCTGAAGATGATGTGAGGACAGTAAAAGTTTCTTCTCCTCCACTGGAGTTGGTTCTCCTTCACAATTCATCATGAAGCTGTTGCTTAAATCAACATCTTCATTCTCTTCCTCTGGTTGATGTTCCTGAGGCGCCACCTCCTGTAGAAGTGTGAGAGGCTCACCTTCTTGAATGAAAGGCTCTGGTGTCACCTTTAGATGACACACAGTGGGACACAAACGGTGATCTTCCCTTTGTGCAGTATGGAGCTCTCTCAATTCTCTCTGCAACTCTTGGTCCAGAAGACGTTTCTCCTCTTCAAGAGCAGCATAAAGTCTTTGTCGTTCTAGTTCCTGTTCTTTTAAGAAAGTTTGATGTTTAAGTTGTAGTTCCCTTTTGGCAGTTTCGAGCTGCAGTAAAATGAGCTCTTTTTCTTTCCTCAATTGTTCTTCAAGCTCTTTTTTTCTTAAAGCAACTTCATTTTCATTTGAATGTCCATAATCAGGCATCACAACAACCCCAAGTTGAATTAATTCAGACAGCAGTCCACCCTCAAACCAACCATCATGTTCGTATTCTCTAGTGTCGATTTTAAAATGGTTTGCTATACTCAACATCTGCTCTCTCGTGCAGTTTATATAGACATCAAACGTGGGCTGTTCAAGAAATCTCTTCAAATTGAATGCCATGTTTGTGAACAAAACAGCTAATTCAGTCAGCTCACCACCAAAACAGTCCACAGAGACCACAGTGATCCAAAACACAAATGCCCTCTTGCTCTTGTATGTACCACAAGCAGCAACACACACACACACAGCTGACAGCACTTAACACTATCAGTACCAAAGAGAGGCTTCATTCAGATTCAAACTGCTGATTATAAGCCCAATCAGCAACTAGGAGCTGGTCCTGTCAGCTCCAGAGAGAGTGCAAACTACAGCACACAGCTGTCAAAACACACCAAATGTAAAAAAGGAGCAATTATATTAACTACGGTCCAAAAACACTTGGCTTCAAAAGACTTCACAACACTCTCAATATTTTAAGCACAAAAAACTCAATGTCTGCTCAAAACCAGACTCCCACAAACATGCACAGCGCTGGACCCGCCTACGAGTCAAACCAACAGCAGGTTTAATTAAATAACCCAAAAAGGATTACAACAGCCCAAACAAGGACTCAAAGATCCAGACAATGTCTCAAAAATCCAGACAAGGATTCAAAAATCCAGTCAAGCACTCAAAAGGGATTCAATATCCTGGACAAGCCCCCAAAATATGTTACGGCTGGCTCAGGCCGAACACATTACAGTAAATGGACAAAGGACACAAGAAGGAATAAGGTAAATGAAAAAGCTTTATTGAATAACTGTCCGACAGGGTAAGATGGACCCCTGCACTCCTCCCTCCAGGTGCGGAGTGCACCGTCTTCTGGCACAGGGTCAGGAAAAAGCAAAAACAGACAAAAGTTCAAACGAATGGTGGACAGAGTGAGTCAGCCAAAAATAATATAACGTCACCAGCGCAGGGCCAACCCATAAAAACAGGGCCGTCGAAGCCTGTCTGGTGACGGACTACCTAACCAAAGGGGACTCTAGGAGTAAAAGAAAAACGATATAACTGGACTACCGATCTCACTCTGTCATTAGGCAAACAAAAAGACTCCAAACAGCTGGTCGCCTCTCTGCCAGCCACACAACCTCCTGGTTGAATAAGATTAGTGAAACCATACAGTTCAGCGTCCCTCTCCTGAGCAGGACCTAAACGTCACTAAAGCACCTTTTAGCTGCTAAGTGCACTCAAGCACATTCAAAGACAAACAAAATAAGCAACTCTTCCTAAGTGCATCAGTCAAAGACCAAAAATGAGCAAACACTTCTACTCACCAACAATCTTCTAAACAGAAGATCACCAAACGTCAAGACAGGGTGGGCGGAGAACACCCCACAGTACTCAAACAGCTCAGCACAAAGCAACCAAACTCTGAGCTCACAACACTCCGCATTCGAGTATCCTCACCTTGTGGTTTATATAGGCGTGTCACTTAGGTGCTCCTGACTGAACACACAAGCCTGATCATAATCAGACTGATTAACCAACAAAAACAAGACTGCAGTCAACATATACAAAAACCGGTAGGTGTCAGCATGGGCAGCTTCCTCAGGATACATAACAGTTAACATGATAATTTATGTGACTAAAATAAAATAAAATTACACAAACTTATGTTATGTGAAATTCTGCAGGAGCACTGTTAAAATATTTTGGCAGCACATAATCAGCTCAATCCACATTACCAGGCTCAGCTGTGGGTAGTGCATCAGATAAGAGAAAGACTCACCATGCAGCATACAATAAATTTAATCTTTGTTCTCCAGAGCTAAGCATTCCCATCCTCTATGCCCACTGCAATCACTTCTGATCTACCTGGTAAGTTATCTTTTTATAACTCCTAAACTAACTCATAAAATTTTAATTTACAATGTAAGCAGAAAATAGAAGACTTTTTGGAGGAACAAATACTGTTTAAACATGTCTGAAGAAAATTTTAAGTTTTACTGGCTGATTTGTTTTATTACTACAAGCAAAAAAAGCAAAGTATGAAAGTATTTTTATACTTTTTCATAAAAAAGTGAACAACATAATTATAAGTATGATGTGACATCTAACATAACTACATTTTTTGTTATTTTCATCTTAGGTCCATCTCCATCCTGTGCAGAGCTAAGTCTAGCATCCTCTATGACCGCAGTCTCATCTGTGTCTGCAACTACTGCTGAACTACCTGGTAAGCAAAACCTCTTTCATATAATTGTTTAACCATCTTGAGATATTATTCTGATATTATTTTTAAATCAGACACTTAGACAACCAAATTATTTATAATTTTTTTTAAATAAATTTCAGTTGGTGTACTGGCAGATTCCTTTTTATTATAAGCAAAAGCACACTGGTATAAGAATAGTTGAACTTTTTATTTAAAAAAGTAAGCAACATAATTGTAAATGTGATGTGACATCTAACATAACAATTTTTTTTGTTTTCATCTTAGGTCCATCTCCGTCCTCTGCAGAGCTAAGTCTAGCAACCCCATCTTCTGTGCCCACTGTCTCATCTGTGTCTGCAACTGCTGATGATCTACCTGGTAGCATAACATCTTCTATAATTCCTCTTTGTGCTCCAGATCTTTTTCAGATTCATTCATTCAACCTTTATTTATACAGGCTAGCCTTGTTGAGCCACGGGGACTCATTTACAAGAGGGACCTGTTTCACTCACACCCAGGGTCAATTTAGAGTTACCAATCAGCCTAACATGCATGTTTTTGGACTGTGGGAGGAAACCGGAGCACCCGGAGGAAACCCACGCATGCACGGAGAGAACATGCAAACTCCACCCAGAAAGGCCCCGGACCGGGATTTGAACCAGGGACCTGTTTGCTGAGAGGTAGCAGCTCTACCAGTTGTGCCACCGTGCTGCCCAGATGAACAGTTATGTACATCGCAAACATTTTCTGCCCTTTTATGTTATTATTAATCATCATCTTTCTTTTGTCTCTTTCTCAGAAGCTTCCACATCAAAGTCCGAGCCACACCAAGGATCATCAGCTCTGCCAATGGACCCAGCTGAGTGGCCATCTTTCCTCTCAGATGTAAACAGGACTGAGCAGGTGATGAGAGGACCACTGCCTATGAAGGATACCTTTTCCTTCCCCAAAAGGCATGATGGGCAACATTTTTATTTTTATTTTTAGAAAGTTTGATTTTACCAGTTTATTCATAGGCAGTTTTATCAATACATTCTGCCATGTTTGGCCTTCTGAGGACATTCATGAACTTGATGTGGTCCAAAATTAAAATAAGTTTGACACTCCTGCAATAAATTACATATATACATTAAAAAGGACTGTCAGAGTTGCAATACGTTTTATTAGGTGGGAGAATGATAAAAACCATCTGACCGTTGATTGCAGTAATTCACATTATTAGTAGAAACATAGGGCCCCTATCCAAATTTCGCTTAGGGCCCCAAAGAGGCTTGGGTAGCACAACATAAAATTACAATAAAGATATGATGTCATAAGAAAATAGATAAAGTAATCTACACATGAGTGCACTTCTGGTTTGTTTTC
>JBBPBX010033495.1:12375-33214 GCA_038048925.1 Garcialebias charrua
CTTTCATATAATTGTTTAACCATCTTGAGATATAATTCCAATATTATTTCTAAAATCAGACACTTAGACAACCAAATTATTTACAATTTTTTTTAAATACATTTCAGTTGGTGTACTGGCAGATTCCTTTTTATTATAAGCAAAAACACACTGGTATAAGAATAGTTGAACTTTTTATTTAAAAAAAGTAAGCAACATAATTGTAAATGTGATATGACATCTAACATAAATTTTTTTTGTTTTCATCTTAGGTCCATCTCCGTCCTCTGCAGAGCTAAGTCTAGCAACCCCATGTGCCCACTGTCTCATCTGTGTCTGCAACTGCAGATGATCTACCTGGTAAGTTAACAGCAAAACATCTTCTATAATTCCTCTTTGTGCTCCAGATCATTTTCAGATTAACAGTTATGTACATCGCAAACATTTTCTGCCCTTTTATGTTATTATTAATCATCATCTTTCTTTTGTCTCTTTCTCAGAAGCTTCCACATCAAAGTCCGAGCCACACCAAGGATCATCAGCTCTGCCAATGGACCCAGCTGAGTGGCCATCTTTCCTCTCAGATGTAAACAGGACTGAGCAGGTGATGAGAGGACCACTGCCTATTAAGGATACCTTTTCCTTCCCCAAAAGGCATGATGGGCAAAGTTTTTATTTATTTTTTATTTTTAGAAAGTTTGATTTTACCAGTTTATTCATAGGCAGTTTTATCAATACATTCTGCCATGTCTGGCCTTCTGAGGACATTCATGAACTTGATGTGGTCCAAAATTAAAATAAGTTTGACACCCCTGCAATAAATTACATATATACATTAAAAAGGACTGTCAGAGTTGCAATACATTTTATCAGGTGGGAGAATGATAAAACCATCTGACCGTTGATTGCAGTAATTCACATTATTAGTAGAAACAGAGGGCCCCCATCCAAATTTCGCTTAGGGCCCCAAAGAGGCTTGGGCTGGCCCTGGTCACAGGACCAGAACTGAACCAAGTTGGCTGTGGAAGACTTCGTCTTCATTAAAGCCAGTCTCAGCCTCTGAGCGGCCCGTTACCTTAAAACAAAGAACTGTCCTCCTCCGTGGGAATCGCTGTGCTCACCTGGAAGAGACGCTCTGTTGCTCTGAAGTGCCGCCGGAACCGGAGCGGAGTAGAGCCGGGTCAGTGACGACCTCAGCCTCTCCGGTCAGCCTTGCCATTTTTTAACCGGAGGTGGCCTCTCGTGATACGGAGCATCGGAGCTGGGCTGAAGCAGAACCGGACCAGTGATGTCTTCATCCTCCCCGGTCAGTCTCATCGTTTTTCGCCAGGGTTGACCTCCCGTGCTGTAGGCTGCAGAGGAGCAGACGAGCAAGGTGCCGTGCTAAGGAGCGGAGTAAAGCGCGGTGGAGCTACGCTGTTTGGTGCTCGTGAGGAGTCCGGCTGGAGTTTTCATCGATTTCATCGGCCCTGGATAATAATTTTATTCCGGATCACGCTGTTGCTCCCTGCTGACCTGAAACAGGCTAGGATTATGCCTTTCATTTCAGGAGGATTTTCTGGCCACTCACTCTGCTATTTGATGCAAATTATCTGTTTCTACCTGTTGATTCTGGACCCAACTTCTGTTTCCCATGGTCACATCAATTCATTTTCACAAGGGGGCTGTGGCCCCCCTCAGCCCAACTCAAACTGCATTTGGACCACCTCGTCGGATTTGTTTCCCCATCTAATTTGTGACGCTTTATGGTCCGAGACCTTTCTGCACCATTCATATTATTGTCATAATTTTCAGATCTCAGACTATCTGGAGTAACTAAATCTTGTTAACACTTATGGGTTTGCCCATCACTGCAACTTTCACTGTTTTTGGGTTCTGAGTGATCGTGTCTTCATTAATGTTTCTCATGGTTCAATTATGGGGGCAAACTTTCACACTATTAACTCTTGTAATTACACATCAGTGACAAAAAAAAACTCAAGAAAATGTCTGATAATAATGTTGTTACTACTCATGGATTCAGCCCAACCCTGGACCCCCACTAACTATAGTACATCAAATGACTTTAAAAACATGTCAAGTCTTCATTTCCTGCATGTAAACGCTCGTAGCCTTCTAAAAAAACTTGATGCCTTGAAAATTCTGGTCAGTTCTTCTGGGGCAGATGTGATCTTCATCTCTGAAACTTGGCTCAACAAATCTGTTCTGAATAATGATCTGGTAATCAATGGATTTAATATCTATCGCTGTGACCATCAAAAAAGGGGGGTGGAGTCGCTATTTACATCAGAGATTCTTTGGTTTCCAGTCTTGTGTCTGCTAAAACAATCCCAAACCAGTTTGAGGCCTTAGCTGTAAACATCACTTTGAATGGAGGCCAGATCTTATCTGTAGTGGGTTGTTATCGTCCCCCCTCAGCAACACCTGAGGCTCTGTCCTCCCTGACAGAATTCCTAGGAAATTTAAAATTCAAAGGGATTTTTTTTGGCAGGAGATTTCATTATTGACTGGGATAAGTCAACCCCCCTCTGTGCTAAATTCAAAGAATGTTACCTATCACTCAATCTAACCCAACTTATTGACTCTCCCACTAGACGAAACAAAAACTGTCCTAAAAAAAATCTTCCATCTTAGACCTGTTTCTAACAAATATGCCTCACAAATTCCCTGGTACAGGTGTATTTGCTGACATTTTGAGTGATCATTGTGTAATAGCAGCTCTCAGAGGTATTAAACTTCTACATTCTAAGCCCAGAATAATAAAGGGATTTGAAACGTTTTTGTGAACAGTCATTCCTCTGGGATCTATCTCACTTTTACTAGCAACGTATTCTATTAACCAAAGACGTGAACATCGCTTGGAACTATTTTCATAATAGTTTCATTTATTTTGTGAACAAACACGCTCCTTTCCGCCAGTTCAGGATAAAGGGACGTGACAGCCCCTGGTTTACTCCTGAACTAGCTGACATCCTACATAGGAGAGACCATCTTTGGGCCGCAGTGAGAAAATCTGGCTCAGACACTGATTGGTTGAATTTTTGGCAGCTAAGGAATAAATGCACAACTGCCATCAAAGCTGCAAAACGTAACTATTTTTAATCTCAGACATCCAAAAATCTAAACGACCCCAAAAAAAGTCTGGAAAACCATCAAATCTCTCTTAGGCATCCCCCAGTCATCTGACCTCCCATCAGGGCCGGCCCAAGCCTCTTTGGGGCCTTAAGCGAAATTTGGATAGGGGCCCTCTGTTTCTACTAATAATGTGAATTACTGCAATCAATGGTCAGATGGTTTAATCATTCTCCCACCTAATAAAACGTATTGCAACTCTGACAGTCCTTTTTAATGTATATATGTAATTTATTGCAGGGGTGACAAACTTATTTTAATTTTGGACCACATCAAGTTCATGAATGTCCTCAGAAGGCCAGACATGGCAGAATGTATTGATAAAACTGCCTATGAATAAACTGGTAAAATCAAACTTTCTAAAAATAAAAACTTCGCCCATCATGCCTTTTGGGGAAGGAAAAGGTATCCTTAATAGGCAGTGGTCCTCTCATCACCTGCTCAGTCCTGTTTACATCTGAGAGGAAAGATGGCCACTCAGCTGGGTCCATTGGCAGAGCTGATGATCCTTGGTGTGGCTCGGACTTTGATGTGGAAGCTTCTGAGAAAGAGACAAAAGAAAGATGATGATTAATAATAACATAAAAGGGCAGAAAATGTTTGCGATGTACATAACTGTTAATCTGAAAATGATCTGGAGCACAAAGAGGAATTATAGAATATGTTTTGCTGTTAACTTACCAGGTAGATCAGAAGTTACTGAGAGTTACCAATGATGTCCTCATGGCTGCTGACACTGGTTCTCCCTCCATCCTTGTCCTCCTTGACCTCACTGCAGCCTTCGACACTGTGGACCATAGTATCCTCCTCCACCGTCTTCATGTGGAGGTCGGTCTCTGTGACACTGTCCTGGACTGGTTCAAATCTTTCCTCTCCAATAGGCTGGAATGTGTTAGTCTTGGCAACGCCACGTCCCAGACAGTCTGTGTCTCCTGTGGTGTCCCTCAGGGGTCGTTCTGGGGCCCCTGCTGTTTTCCCTTTACATGCTGCCTTTAGGTCAAATTATTAATCAGTTCAACATTTCTTTTCACTGTTATGCCGACGATACACAGCTTTACATCAGGACTGGAGCATCCTCATCTTCCCATTGTCATCTCCATCTTCACTCACTGCCCTCTCTGCCTGCCTGGAGGAAATAAGGGCATGGATGAATCAGAACTTTCTTCAATTAAACTGCTCCAAGACTGAGGCCATACTGATTGGCACCCCTCACCAGGTACAAACATCTAACAACAATTTCCTTTTCTGGACAAGACATCCCCCTCTCCACCTCTGTTACAAATCTTGGAATAAAAATGGACTCTCATCTTACATTTGAAAATCACATTAAGCTTCTGTTTAAAACTTGCTTCTTCCATCTTCGAAACATCTCCAGACTTCGCCCATCCCTAACTTTTTCCGATGCTGAGAAGCTCGTCCATGCTTTTGTCTCCTCCAGGCTCGACTACTGCAACTCCCTGTTTATTGGAATCCCTGGCAAATACCTTCAGAAGCTTCAATATATTCAAAACAGTGCAGCAAGGATCTTGTTGAGAGTTCGTAAATTTGAACATATTACGCCCATTCTACATAACCTCCATTGGCTTCCTGTCGCCTACAGAATTCAGTACAAAACTGCTCTCATTACACATCAATGCTTACACGGAACTTCACCAGATTATCTAAAGGACATTCTTATTCCATACTCATCCACCCGATCTCTGCGGTCACAGAACAGTAATCTCCTTCACATTCCGAGAACCAAATTAAGGACCATGGGAGACCGGGCTTTCAGTGTGGCTGCCCCCCGCCTGTGGAACTCTCTTCCTGACTGCCTGAGAGCCCCACAGTCACTGGTTGACTTTAAGAGCGGCTTGAAGACCTTTCTTTTCAACCGAGCATACTCTACCTCCTCATGATTCTACTTTTGATCTTAGTTGATACTGTTATTGATTTTACTTGTTTTATTACTTGTTCTATTGACATTTAAATTCTGTTGCACTTTGTAGCACTTTGAGAATTTCATTAATGAAAAGTGCGTTATAAATTCAATTCATTATTATTATTATTATTATTATTATTATTATTATTAAGTGATTGTAGTGGGCACAGAGGATGGGATACTACACTTAGCTCTAAAGAGGATGAAGATGGACATAAGATGAAATACTGTACATGCATATGAACACACATTCCTTGCATACTTTCATTACAGACTCTGGAGTGTATAATTGCTATAACTAAAAATTAATTGTATGGTGAGTCTTTCTCTTACCTGATGCACTGCCCACAGCTGAGTATGGTAATGTGGATTCTGTGTTGCCAAAATATTTTAACAGTGCTCCTGCAGAATTTCACATAACATAAGTTTGTGTAATTATTTTTTTATTTTAGTCACATAAGTTATCATGCTCAAGTCCACAACATATTGCCAACTCAAGCATAACTAGTAAGCCATCATTAATATGCCTGATGTAAAACATTTGGCTAGCAAATGTTAAGTATTGTGAAATTTTTTAATTATTGCTATCAAGCGTTAGCAAAAACGCTGTTTTGAGCCAACAAAAAAAGATATAGTGCCAACGACTAGAATCAACTCACATAAAATTTAAACTCAGTTATTAACAAGTACAAACATGGTAGTGCTAGCCAGCTATTTATCCATTCCATTAGCAGCTGCACAAATATTTTTTGAAGAGACGTACTTTGTACAAACCTACCTTTATCTTGCCGTTTTTTCTGTTCTTCTTCTTTTTCTTCTTCCTTTTTTCAGCCCCTGAAGGATATATGCCCTTTTTTGCAACATTATCTAGCGTGAGTTACGTGTCAGATGCTTAATTAGCTTGGATGCATACTTCACATTGTGGCAAGGAGCGCTAAGAAACCTGTGAAACCTGAGAAACATGCTCTACCGGAGCCCCACTAAGGGGGTCTCCTCAAGACTACCGGTCATTTCTTTCTTTCCATAGAGCAATTTCTACATATTCAAATATATATATACACACAAATATATGATATATATGTTATATATATCATTATGAAAATAAAAATCTGAACTTTACGATGAAGTTGTGTGTAATAGAATTTTTTTTTTTTTTTTTTTTTCGGCTTCTCCCTTCGTTAGGGGTCACCACAGCAATTGTTTTTATGCCCTTCCTGACACAACCACAGACCACCGGGCTACCACAGCTCTCTGTGTGGAGCAGAGAGCTGATATTTCCCGGGGGAGCATTGTGTGTAATAGAATCATGTAATAAAAATAATAAAAATATAATAAAAAACACAAAACTCAGCTCCTCTTTGGGGGCCCCCTTGACCCTGGGGCCCCAAGCGGCCGCTTAGTTCGCTTATGCCTTGGGCCGGCGCTACCTCCCATCACAACTTCTCGTTAACTCTGTTCCTGTGTCAAGTAAGCATGAGATCCTGAACTGTTTCAACAAACATTTTGTTGCTTCTAGTTCATTATTTGGCACAGTTACTAATGGAAAATCAGCCACTTCACCTAATAATCAAACTTCTACAAATCAAATCCATCCTACAAGTCAATCCTCAGTTAATCACACCTTCTCTTTTTCTCCGTTCTCAGTCAGTGAAGTAAATAAACTGTTAAAAGGTCTTGATCCTAAAAAGTCTGCTGGTCCAGATGAACTTCCACCTCATTTCTTAAAACATTTGGTGTCTTCTCCACAGGTTTCTGCTCATCCTGACCAAACTGTAGGAGAAGAACCGATGGGATCGCTATCCTCATCTCTTAAACCACAGGTGAACAGCTTTCTGACTTGGAAATCTTTCTAATTTGTCTGACAGGTATTTTAGTGGACATGGGTTTTTGGGACAGTAGACACAGTCCCTGCAATGCTTGTTCCTGTCAGGGGACTGCATTCTGAGGACTGTGTGTAGATGACTGTAGAGTAATATTGTTGGCAATCAGTAAGACCTTGCTTAAAATAGTATTGCCAAACAACTTGTTTAGCTTTACCGTAGCTCTTTACACAGTGTTACTGTATAGTGTTCTAACTTGGTGTTAATATTAAATGAATCTTAATGACTCATTTGGTGTCTTCTCCACAGGTTTCTGCTCACCCTGACCAAACTGTAGGAGAAGAACTGATGGGATCACTACCCTTATCTCTTGAACCACAGGTGAACAGCTTTCTGACTTGGAAATCTTTCTAATTTGTCTGACAGGTATTTTAGTGGACATGGGTTTTTGGGACAGTAGACACAGTCCCCGCAATGCTTGTTCCTGTCAGGGGACTGCATTCTGAGGACTGTGTGTAGATGACTGTAGAGTAATATTGTTGGCAATCAGTAAGACCTTGCTTAAACTAGTATTGCCAAACAACTTGTCTAGCTTTACCATAGCTCTTTACACAGTGTTACTGTATAGTGTTCTAACTTGAAGTTAATATTAAATGAATTCTTAATGACTCATTTGGTGTCTTCTCCACAGGTTTCTGCTCATCCTGACCAAACTGTAGGAGAAGAACCGATGGGATCACTATCATCATCTCTTGAACCACAGGTGAACAGCTTTCTGACTTGGAAATCTTTATAATTTGTCTGACAGGTATTTTAGTGGACATGGGTTTTTGGGACAGTAGACACAGTCCCCGCAATGCTTGTTCCTGTCAGGGGACTGCATTCTGAGGACTGTGTGTAGATGACTGTAGAGTAATATTGTTGGCAATCAGTAAGACCTTGCTTAAAATAGTATTGCCAAACAACTTGTTTAGCTTTACCGTAGTTCTTTACACAGTGTTACTGTATAGTGTTCTAACTTGGTGTTAATATTAAATGAATCTTAATGACTCATTTGGTGCCTTTACACAGGTTTCTGCTCACCCTGACCAAACTGTAGGAGAAGAACCGATGGTATCACTACCCTCATCTCTTGAACCACAGGTGAACAGCTTTCTGACTTGGAAATCTTTCTAATTTGTCTGACAGGTATTTTAGTGGACATGGGTTTTTGGGAGAGTAGACACAGTCCTCGCAATGCTTGTTCCTGTCAGGGGACTGCATTCTGAGGACTGTGTGTAGATGACTGTAGAGTAATATTGTTGGCAATCAGTAGGACCTTGCTTAAAATAGTATTGCCAAACAACTTGTCTAGCTTTACCGTAGCTCTTTACACAGTGTTACTGTATAGTGTTCTAACATGGTGTTAATATTAAATGAATCTTAATGACTCATTTGGTGTCTTCTCCACAGGTTTCTGCTCACCACTGTCTGACTTGGAAATATTTCTAATTTGTCTGACAGGTATTTTAGTGGACATGGGTTTTTGGGAGGGTAGACACAGTCCTCGCAATGCTTGTTCCTGTCAGGGGAGTGCATTCTGAGGACTGTGTGTAGATGACTGTAGAGTAATATTGTTGGCAATCAGTAAGACCTTGCTTAAAATAGTATTGCCAAACAACTTGTCTAGCTTTACCATAGCTCTTTACACAGTGTTACTGTATAGTGTTCTAACTTGAAGTTAATATTAAATGAATCTTAATGACTCATTTGGTGTCTTCTCCACAGGTTTCTGCTCATCCTGACCAAACTGTAGGAGAAGAACCGATGGGATCACTATCCTCATCTCTTGAACCACAGGTGAACAGCTTTCTGACTTGGAAATCTTTCTAATTTGTCTGACAGGTATTTTAGTGGACATGGGTTTTTGGGAGAGTAGACACAGTCCCCGCAATGCTTGTTCCTGTCAGGGGACTGCATTCTGAGGACTGTGTGTAGATGACTGTAGAGTAATATTGTTGGCAATCAGTAAGACCTTTTTAAAATAGTATTGCCAAACTTGTCTAGCTTTACCATAGCTCTTTACACAGTGTTACTGTATAGTGTTCTAACTTGAAGTTAATATTAAATGAATCTTAATGACTCATTTGGTGTCTTCTCCACAGGTTTCTGCTCATCCTGACCAAACTGTAGGAGAAGAACCGATGGGATCACTATCCTCATCTCTTGAACCACAGGTGAACAGCTTTCTGACTTGGAAATCTTTCTAATTTGTCTGACAGGTATTTTAGTGGACATGGGTTTTTGGGAGAGTAGACACAGTCCTCGCAATGCTTGTTCCTGTCAGGGGAGTGCATTCTGAGGACTGTGTGTAGATGACTGTAGAGTAATATTGTTGGCAATCAGTAAGACCTTGCTTAAAATAGTATTGCCAAACAACTTGTCTAGCTTTACCATAGCTCTTTACACAGTGTTACTGTATAGTGTTCTAACTTGAAGTTAATATTAAATGAATCTTAATGACTCATTTGGTGTCTTCTCCACAGGTTTCTGCTCATCCTGACCAAACTGTAGGAGAAGAACCGATGGGATCACTATCCTCATCTCTTGAACCACAGGTGAACAGCTTTCTGACTTGGAAATCTTTCTAATTTGTCTGACAGGTATTTTAGTGGACATGGGTTTTTGGGAGAGTAGACACAGTCCTCGCAATGCTTGTTCCTGTCAGGGGAGTGCATTCTGAGGACTGTGTGTAGATGACTGTAGAGTAATATTGTTGGCAATCAGTAAGACCTTGCTTAAAATAGTATTGCCAAACAACTTGTCTAGCTTTACCATAGCTCTTTACACAGTGTTACTGTATAGTGTTCTAACTTGAAGTTAATATTAAATGAATCTTAATGACTCATTTGGTGTCTTCTCCACAGGTTTCTGCTCATCCTGACCAAACTGTAGGAGAAGAACCGATGGGATCACTATCCTCATCTCTTGAACCACAGGTGAACAGCTTTCTGACTTGGAAATCTTTCTAATTTGTCTGACAGGTATTTTAGTGGACATGGGTTTTTGGGAGAGTAGACACAGTCCCCGCAATGCTTGTTCCTGTCAGGGACTGCATTCTGAGGACTGTGTGTAGATGACTGTAGAGTAATATTGTTGGCAATCAGTAAGACCTTGCTTAAACTAGTATTGCCAAACAACTTGTCTAGCTTTACCATAGCTCTTTACACAGTGTTACTGTATAGTGTTCTAACTTGAAGTTAATATTAAATGAATCTTAATGACTCATTTGGTGTCTTCTCCACAGGTTTCTGCTCATCCTGACCAAACTGTAAGAGAAGAACCGATGGGATCACTATCCTCATCTCTTGAACCACAGGTGAACAGCTTTCTGACTTGGAAATCTTTCTAATTTGTCTGACAGGTATTTTAGTGGACATGGGTTTTTGGGACAGTAGACACAGTCCCGCAATGCTTGTTCCTGTCAGGGGACTGCATTCTGAGGACTGTGTGTAGATGACTGTAGAGTAATATTGTTGGCAATCAGTAAGACCTTGCTTAAAATAGTATTGCCAAACAACTTGTCTAGCTTTACCGTAGCTCTTTACACAGTGTTACTGTATAGTGTTCTAACTTGGTGTTAATATTAAATGAATCTTAATGACTCATTTGGTGTCTTCTCCACAGGTTTCTGCTCACCCTGACCAAACTGTAGGAGAAGAACGATGGGATCACTACCCTCATCTCTTGAACCACAGGTGAACAGCTTTCTGACTTGGAAATCTTTCTAATTTGTCTGACAGGTATTTTAGTGGACATGGGTTTTTTGGAGAGTAGACACAGTCCTCGCAATGCTTGTTCCTGTCAGGGGAGTGCATTCTGAGGACTGTGTGTAGATGACTGTAGAGTAATATTGTTGGCAATCAGTAAGACCTTGCTTAAAATAGTATTGCCAAACAACTTGTCTAGCTTTACCATAGCTCTTTACACAGTGTTACTGTATAGTGTTCTAACTTGAAGTTAATATTAAATGAATCTTAATGACTCATTTGGTGTCTTCTCCACAGGTTTCTGCTCATCCTGACCAAACTGTAGGAGAAGAACCGATGGGATCACTATCCTCATCTCTTGAACCACAGGTGAACAGCTTTCTGACTTGGAAATCTTTCTAATTTGTCTGACAGGTATTTTAGTGGACATGGGTTTTTGGGAGAGTAGACACAGTCCTCGCAATGCTTGTTCCTGTCAGGGGACTGCATTCTGAGGACTGTGTGTAGATGACTGTAGAGTAATATTGTTGGCAATCAGTAAGACCTTGCTTAAAATAGTATTGCCAAACAACTTGTCTAGCTTTACCATAGCTCTTTACACAGTGTTACTGTATAGTGTTCTAACTTGAAGTTAATATTAAATGAATCTTAATGACTCATTTGGTGTCTTCTCCACAGGTTTCTGCTCATCCTGACCAAACTGTAGGAGAAGAACCGATGGGATCACTATCCTCATCTCTTGAACCACAGGTGAACAGCTTTCTGACTTGGAAATCTTTCTAATTTGTCTGACAGGTATTTTAGTGGACATGGGTTTTTGGGAGAGTAGACACAGTCCTCGCAATGCTTGTTCCTGTCAGGGGAGTGCATTCTGAGGACTGTGTGTAGATGACTGTAGAGTAATATTGTTGGCAATCAGTAAGACCTTGCTTAAAATAGTATTGCCAAACAACTTGTCTAGCTTTACCATAGCTCTTTACACAGTGTTACTGTATAGTGTTCTAACTTGAAGTTAATATTAAATGAATCTTAATGACTCATTTGGTGTCTTCTCCACAGGTTTCTGCTCATCCTGACCAAACTGTAGGAGAAGAACCGATGGGATCACTATCCTCATCTCTTGAACCACAGGTGAACAGCTTTCTGACTTGGAAATCTTTATAATTTGTCTGACAGGTATTTTAGTGGACATGGGTTTTTGGGAGTAGACACAGTCCCCGCAATGCTTGTTCCTGTCAGGGGACTGCATTCTGAGGACTGTGTGTAGATGACTGTAGAGTAATATTGTTGGCAATCAGTAAGACCTTGCTTAAAATAGTATTGCCAAACAACTTGTCTAGCTTTACCATAGCTCTTTACACAGTGTTACTGTATAGTGTTCTAACTTGAAGTTAATATTAAATGAATCTTAATGACTCATTTGGTGTCTTCTCCACAGGTTTCTGCTCACCCTGACCAAACTGTAGGAGAAGAACCGATGGGATCACTATCCTCATCTCTTGAACCACAGGTGAACAGCTTTCTGACTTGGAAATCTTTCTAATTTGTCTGACAGGTATTTTAGTGGACATGGGTTTTTGGGAGAGTAGACACAGTCCCCGCAATGCTTGTTCCTGTCAGGGACTGCATTCTGAGGACTGTGTGTAGATGACTGTAGAGTAATATTGTTGGCAATCAGTAAGACCTTGCTTAAAATAGTATTGCCAAACAACTTGTCTAGCTTTACCATAGCTCTTTACACAGTGTTACTGTATAGTGTTCTAACTTGAAGTTAATATTAAATGAATCTTAATGACTCATTTGGTGTCTTCTCCACAGGTTTCTGCTCATCCTGACCAAACTGTAGGAGAAGAACTGATGGGATCACTATCCTCATCTCTTGAACCACAGGTGAACAGCTTTCTGACTTGGAAATCTTTCTAATTTGTCTGACAGGTATTTTAGTGGACATGGGTTTTTGGGAGAGTAGACACAGTCCCCGCAATGCTTGTTCCTGTCAGGGGACTGCATTCTGAGGACTGTGTGTAGATGACTGTAGAGTAATATTGTTGGCAATCAGTAAGACCTTGCTTAAATAGTATTGCCAAACAACTTGTCTAGCTTTACCATAGCTCTTTACACAGTGTTACTGTATAGTGTTCTAACTTGAAGTTAATATTAAATGAATCTTAATGACTCATTTGGTGTCTTCTCCACAGGTTTCTGCTCATCCTGACCAAACTGTAGGAGAAGAACCGATGGGATCACTATCCTCATCTCTTGAACCACAGGTGAACAGCTTTCTGACTTGGAAATCTTTCTAATTTGTCTGACAGGTATTTTAGTGGACATGGGTTTTTGGGAGAGTAGACACAGTCCCCGCAATGCTTGTTCCTGTCAGGGGACTGCATTCTGAGGACTGTGTGTAGATGACTGTAGAGTAATATTGTTGGCAATCAGTAGGACCTTGCTTAAAATAGTATTGCCAAACAACTTGTCTAGCTTTACCGTAGCTCTTTACACAGTGTTACTGTATAGTGTTCTAACTTGGTGTTAATATTAAATGAATCTTAATGACTCATTTGGTGCCTTACACAGGTTTCTGCTCACCCTGACCAAACTGTAGGAGAAGAACCGATGGGATCACTACCCTCATCTCTTGAACCACAGGTGAACAGCTTTCTGACTTGGAAATCTTTCTAATTTGTCTGACAGGTATTTTAGTGGACATGGGTTTTTGGGAGAGTAGACACAGTCCTCGCAATGCTTGTTCCTGTCAGGGGACTGCATTCTGAGGACTGTGTGTAGATGACTGTAGAGTAATATTGTTGGCAATCAGTAGGACCTTGCTTAAAATAGTATTGCCAAACAACTTGTCTAGCTTTACCGTAGCTCTTTACACAGTGTTACTGTATAGTGTTCTAACATGGTGTTAATATTAAATGAATCTTAATGACTCATTTGGTGTCTTCTCCACAGGTTTCTGCTCACCACTGTCTGACTTGGAAATATTTCTAATTTGTCTGACAGGTATTTTAGTGGACATGGGTTTTTGGGAGGGTAGACACAGTCCTCGCAATGCTTGTTCCTGTCAGGGGAGTGCATTCTGAGGACTGTGTGTAGATGACTGTAGAGTAATATTGTTGGCAATCAGTAAGACCTTGCTTAAAATAGTATTGCCAAACAACTTGTCTAGCTTTACCATAGCTCTTTACACAGTGTTACTGTATAGTGTTCTAACTTGAAGTTAATAATAAATGAATCTTAATGACTCATTTGGTGTCTTCTCCACAGGTTTCTGCTCATCCTGACCAAACTGTAGGAGAAGAACTGATGGGATCGCTATCCTCATCTCTTTAACCACAGGTGAACAGCTTTCTGACTTGGAAATCTTTCTAATTTGTCTGACAGGTATTTTAGTGGACATGGGTTTTTGGGACAGTAGACACAGTCCCTGCAATGCTTGTTCCTGTCAGGGGACTGCATTCTGAGGACTGTGTGTAGATGACTGTAGAATAATATTGTTGGCAATCAGTGAGACCTTGCTTAAAATAGTATTGCCAAACAACTTGTTTAGCTTTACCGTAGCTCTTTACACAGTGTTACTGTATAGTGTTCTAACTTGGTGTTAATATTAAATGAATCTTAATGACTTATTTGGTGTCTTCTCCACAGGTTTCTGCTCACCCTGACCAAACCTTTAGGAGAAGAACTGATGGGATCACTACCCTTATCTCTTGAACCACAGGTGAACAGCTTTCTGACTTGGAAATCTTTCTAATTTGTCTGACAGGTATTTTAGTGGACATGGGTTTTTGGGACAGTAGACACAGTCCCCGCAATGCTTGTTCCTGTCAGGGGACTGCATTCTGAGGACTGTGTGT
Source organism: Garcialebias charrua (assembly GCA_038048925.1). NCBI lineage: Eukaryota > Metazoa > Chordata > Actinopteri > Cyprinodontiformes > Rivulidae > Garcialebias > Garcialebias charrua. The sequence continues at coordinate 26,840 of JBBPBX010033495.1, forward strand.
AGATGACTGTAGAGTAATATTGTTGGCAATCAGTAAGACCTTGCTTAAACTAGTATTGCCAAACAACTTGTCTAGCTTTACCATAGCTCTTTACACAGTGTTACTGTATAGTGTTCTAACTTGAAGTTAATATTAAATGAATCTTAATGACTCATTTGGTGTCTTCTCCACAGGTTTCTGCTCATCCTGACCAAACTGTAAGAGAAGAACCGATGGGATCACTATCCTCATCTCTTGAACCACAGGTGAACAGCTTTCTGACTTGGAAATCTTTCTAATTTGTCTGACAGGTATTTTAGTGGACATGGGTTTTTGGGAGAGTAGACACAGTCCCCACAATGCTTGTTCCTGTCAGGGGACTGCATTCTGAGGACTGTGTGTAGATGACTGTAGAGTAATATTGTTGGCAATCAGTAAGAACTTTTTAAAATAGTATTGCCAAACTTGTCTAGCTTTACCATAGCTCTTTACACAGTGTTACTGTATAGTGTTCTAACTTGAAGTTAATATTAAATAATTCTTAATGACTCATTTGGTGTCTTCTCCACAGGTTTCTGCTCATCCTGACCAAACTGTAGGAGAAGAACCGATGGGATCACTATCATCATCTCTTGAACCACAGGTGAACAGCTTTCTGACTTGGAAATCTTTATAATTTGTCTGACATGTATTTTAGTGGACATGGGTTTTTGGGAGAGTAGACACAGTCCTCGCAATGCTTGTTCCTGTCAGGGGAGTGCATTCTGAGGACTGTGTGTAGATGACTGTAGAGTAATATTGTTGGCAATCAGTAAGACCTTGCTTAAAATAGTATTGCCAAACAACTTGTCTAGCTTTACCATAGCTCTTTACACAGTGTTACTGTATAGTGTTCTAACTTGAAGTTAATATTAAATGAATCTTAATGACTCATTTGGTGTCTTCTCCACAGGTTTCTGCTCATCCTGACCAAACTGTAGGAGAAGAACCGATGGGATCACTATCCTCATCTCTTGAACCACAGGTGAACAGCTTTCTGACTTGGAAATCTTTCTAATTTGTCTGACAGGTATTTTAGTGGACATGGGTTTTTGGGAGAGTAGACACAGTCCTCGCAATGCTTGTTCCTGTCAGGGGACTGCATTCTGAGGACTGTGTGTAGATGACTGTAGAGTAATATTGTTGGCAATCAGTAAGACCTTGCTTAAAATAGTATTGCCAAACAACTTGTCTAACTTTACCATAGCTCTTTACACAGTGTTACTCTATAGTGTTCTAACTTGAAGTTAATATTAAATGAATCTTAATGACTCATTTGGTGTCTTCTCCACAGGTTTCTGCTCATCCTGACCAAACTGTAGGAGAAGAACCGATGGGATCACTATCCTCATCTCTTGAACCACAGGTGAACAGCTTTCTGACTTGGAAATCTTTATAATTTGTCTGACAGGTATTTTAGTGGACATGGGTTTTTGGGAGAGTAGACACAGTCCCCGCAATGCTTGTTCCTGTCAGGGGACTGCATTCTGAGGACTGTGTGTAGATGACTGTAGAGTAATAATGTTGGCAATCAGTAAGACCTTGCTTAAACTAGTATTGCCAAACAACTTGTCTAGCTTTACCATAGCTCTTTACACAGTGTTACTCTATAGTGTTCTAACTTGAAGTTAATATTAAATGAATCTTAATGACTCATTTGGTGTCTTCTCCACAGGTTTCTGCTCATCCTGACCAAACTGTAAGAGAAGAACCGATGGGATCACTATCCTCATCTCTTGAACCACAGGTGAACAGCTTTCTGACTTGGAAATCTTTCTAATTTGTCTGACAGGTATTTTAGTGGACATGGGTTTTTGGGACAGTAAACACAGTCCCCGCAATGCTTGTTCCTGTCAGGGGACTGCATTCTGAGGACTGTGTGTAGATGACTGTAGAGTAATATTGTTGGCAATCAGTAAGACCTTGCTTAAAATAGTATTGCCAAACAACTTGTCTAGCTTTACCGTAGCTCTTTACACAGTGTTACTGTATAGTGTTCTAACATGGTGTTAATATTAAATGAATCTTAATGACTCATTTGGTGCCTTTACACAGGTTTCTGCTCACCCTGACCAAACTGTAGGAGAAGAACCGATGGTATCACTACCCTCATCTCTTGAACCACAGGTGAACAGCTTTCTGACTTGGAAATCTTTCTAATTTGTCTGACAGGTATTTTAGTGGACATGGGTTTTTGGGAGAGTAGACACAGTCCTCGCAATGCTTGTTCCTGTCAGGGGAGTGCATTCTGAGGACTGTGTGTAGATGACTGTAGAGTAATATTGTTGGCAATCAGTAGGACCTTGCTTAAAATAGTATTGCCAAACAACTTGTCTAGCTTTACCGTAGCTCTTTACACAGTGTTACTGTATAGTGTTCTAACATGGTGTTAATATTAAATGAATCTTAATGACTCATTTGGTGTCTTCTCCACAGGTTTCTGCTCACCACTGTCTGACTTGGAAATATTTCTAATTTGTCTGACAGGTATTTTAGTGGACATGGGTTTTTGGGAGGGTAGACACAGTCCTCGCAATGCTTGTTCCTGTCAGGGGAGTGCATTCTGAGGACTGTGTGTAGATGACTGTAGAGTAATATTGTTGGCAATCAGTAAGACCTTGCTTAAAATAGTATTGCCAAACAACTTGTCTAGCTTTACCATAGCTCTTTACACAGTGTTACTGTATAGTGTTCTAACTTGAAGTTAATAATAAATGAATCTTAATGACTCATTTGGTGTCTTCTCCACAGGTTTCTGCTCATCCTGACCAAACTGTAGGAGAAGAACTGATGGGATCACTATCCTCATCTCTTGAACCACAGGTGAACAGCTTTCTGACTTGGAAATCTTTCTAATTTGTCTGACAGGTATTTTAGTGGACATGGGTTTTTGGGACAGTAGACACAGTCCCCGCAATGCTTGTTCCTGTCAGGGGACTGCATTCTGAGGACTGTGTGTAGATGACTGTAGAATAATATTGTTGGCAATCAGTAAGACCTTGCTTAAAATAGTATTGCCAAACAACTTGTCTAGCTTTACCATAGCTCTTTACACAGTGTTACTGTATAGTGTTCTAACTTGGTGTTAATATTAAATGAATCTTAATGACTCATTTGGTGTCTTCTCCACAGGTTTCTGCTCACCCTGACCAAACTGTAGGAGAAGAACTGATGGGATCACTACCCTCATCTCTTGAACCACAGGTGAACAGCTTTCTGACTTGGAAATCTTTCTAATTTGTCTGACAGGTATTTTAGTGGACATGGGTTTTTGGGACAGTAGACACAGTCCCCGCAATGCTTGTTCCTGTCAGGGGACTGCATTCTGAGGACTGTGTGTAGATGACTGTAGAGTAATATTGTTGGCAATCAGTAAGACCTTGCTTAAACTAGTATTGCCAAACAACTTGTCTAGCTTTACCATAGCTCTTTACACAGTGTTACTGTATAGTGTTCTAACTTGAAGTTAATATTAAATGAATCTTAATGACTCATTTGGTGTCTTCTCCACAGGTTTCTGCTCATCCTGACCAAACTGTAAGAGAAGAACCGATGGGATCACTATCCTCATCTCTTGAACCACAGGTGAACAGCTTTCTGACTTGGAAATCTTTCTAATTTGTCTGACAGGTATTTTAGTGGACATGGGTTTTTGGGAGAGTAGACACAGTCCCCGCAATGCTTGTTCCTGTCAGGGGACTGCATTCTGAGGACTGTGTGTAGATGACTGTAGAGTAATATTGTTGGCAATCAGTAAGACCTTTTTAAAATAGTATTGCCAAACTTGTCTAGCTTTACCATAGCTCTTTACACAGTGTTACTGTATAGTGTTCTAACTTGAAGTTAATATTAAATAATTCTTAATGACTCATTTGGTGTCTTCTCCACAGGTTTCTGCTCATCCTGACCAAACTGTAGGAGAAGAACCGATGGGATCACTATCATCATCTCTTGAACCACAGGTGAACAGCTTTCTGACTTGGAAATCTTTATAATTTGTCTGACAGGTATTTTAGTGGACATGGGTTTTTGGGAGAGTAGACACAGTCCTCGCAATGCTTGTTCCTGTCAGGGGAGTGCATTCTGAGGACTGTGTGTAGATGACTGTAGAGTAATATTGTTGGCAATCAGTAAGACCTTGCTTAAAATAGTATTGCCAAACAACTTGTCTAGCTTTACCATAGCTCTTTACACAGTGTTACTGTATAGTGTTCTAACTTGAAGTTAATATTAAATGAATCTTAATGACTCATTTGGTGTCTTCTCCACAGGTTTCTGCTCATCCTGACCAAACTGTAGGAGAAGAACCGATGGGATCACTATCCTCATCTCTTGAACCACAGGTGAACAGCTTTCTGACTTGGAAATCTTTCTAATTTGTCTGACAGGTATTTTAGTGGACATGGGTTTTTGGGAGAGTAGACACAGTCCTCGCAATGCTTGTTCCTGTCAGGGGAGTGCATTCTGAGGACTGTGTGTAGATGACTGTAGAGTAATATTGTTGGCAATCAGTAAGACCTTGCTTAAAATAGTATTGCCAAACTACTTGTCTAACTTTACCATAGCTCTTTACACAGTGTTACTCTATGGTGTTCTAACTTGAAGTTAATATTAAATGAATCTTAATGACTCATTTGGTGTCTTCTTTACAGGTTTCTGCTCATCCTGACCAAACTGTAGGAGAAGAACCGATGGGATCACTATCCTCATCTCTTGAACCACAGGTGAACAGCTTTCTGACTTGGAAATCTTTATAATTTGTCTGACAGGTATTTTAGTGGACATGGGTTTTTGGGAGAGTAGAGACAGTCCCCGCAATGCTTGTTCCTGTCAGGGGACTGCATTCTGAGGACTGTGTGTAGATGACTGTAGAGTAATAATGTTGGCAATCAGTAAGACCTTGCTTAAACTAGTATTGCCAAACAACTTGTCTAGCTTTACCATAGCTCTTTACACAGTGTTACTCTATAGTGTTCTAACTTGAAGTTAATATTAAATGAATCTTAATGACTCATTTGGTGTCTTCTCCACAGGTTTCTGCTCATCCTGACCAAACTGTGAGAGAAGAACCGATGGGATTACTATCCTCATCTCTTGAACCATAGGTGAACAGCTTTCTGACTTGGAAATCTTTCTAATTTGTCTGACAGGTATTTTAGTGGACATGGGTTTTTGGGACAGTAAACACAGTCCCTGCAATGCTTGTTCCTGTCAGGGGACTGCATTCTGAGGACTGTGTGTAGATGACTGTAGAGTAATATTGTTGGCAATCAGTAAGACCTTGCTTAAAATAGTATTGCCAAACAACTTGTCTAGCTTTACCGTAGCTCTTTACACAGTGTTACTGTATAGTGTTCTAACTTGGTGTTAATATTAAATGAATCTTAATGACTCATTTGGTGTCTTCTCCACAGGTTTCTGCTCACCCTGACCAAACTGTAGGAGAAGAACCGATGGGATCACTACCCTCATCTCTTGAACCACAGGTGAACAGCTTTCTGACTTGGAAATCTTTCTAATTTGTCTGACAGGTATTTTAGTGGACATGGGTTTTTGGGAGAGTAGACACAGTCCTCGCAATGCTTGTTCCTGTCAGGGGAGTGCATTCTGAGGACTGTGTGTAGATGACTGTAGAGTAATATTGTTGGCAATCAGTAAGACCTTGCTTAAACTAGTATTGCCAAACAACTTGTCTAGCTTTACCATAGCTCTTTACACAGTGTTACTCTATAGTGTTCTAACTTGAAGTTAATATTAAATGAATCTTAATGACTCATTTGGTGTCTTCTCCACAGGTTTCTGCTCATCCTGACCAAACTGTGAGAGAAGAACCGATGGGATTAATATTGTCACGTAGTGGTCAAATATGCTGCATTTAAAGTAGTTTCGCTTTGACTGTTTCCAAAACCTGTGCTTGCACAACGAAAATAAATTATAAAAATTCGAATTTTATTTCAAATAACTCCAACAGGATACATTTAGTATATGAATATGTTGTGATCACACTAGATTTTTTTGAAAAATATCAGCTATGTGGTTTTTGATAGAATTGATAATATGTGACACAAAGTAGAAGGGAGAAAATTAATGGACGTAGCTTGACACATTTATGTCTATAAAAATTCGAATTTTATTTCAAATAACTCCAACAGGATACAGACAGTATATGAACATGTTGTGATCACACTAGATTTTTTTGAAAAATATCAGCTATGTGGTTTTTGATAGAATTGATAATATGTGATACAAAGTACAAGTGAGAAAATTAATGGAGGTAGCTTGACACATTTATGTCTATAACACATTGAATTTTATTTCAAATAACTCCAACAGGATACAGACAGTATATGAACATGT
>JBBPBX010033497.1:3401-16157 GCA_038048925.1 Garcialebias charrua
ATATACATACATACACATTCCTCCTTTTAACAAAGTATCAAAAAACTAGCAAAACATTATAAGGTAGACGTATAAAATCAAAGACAGGAACAAATCTGCATTGGTTTTTGAACCATGTTAGATCCAGTGTTAATGGAGAAACTTCTTGATTTTTTTCTTTGATAAATTATCTAGTTAACAGTTACACGTCTATAAACGTTGAATATAGCTTTTTAAATGTTGTAGATGCTATCATGCTATAATCTTATATAGCTTTATAGCGTTAGCCCAAACCTTTATGTACATGTAGCTAACATTTAAACATTGCTTCTGCCATTTATAAAAGTTAAATTGAGTTTTATTATTAAGTCAGACATGTGCTGATGGCAATGACCTGAATGTATTACAATCAATCCCCCAAACAATATTTAATGTTCTAACTAATAAATGATCGCTGAATCATTTAACATACACACCTGAACTTCAACAACAGATTATTATCTCTTTTATTCCAAGCGTGTCGCTTACAACGTTTTTTTTTGTTCAAGCTCACTTTACATTACCGTGACTTATAGTTTGTCAAAGTCAAAGTTTCTTTATTTGTCATTTGCATCACATGTGGTGGAACAAAATTGTGTACACAGGGTCCCAGTTACATCCAACAATAAAATGTTAAATAAAAACAGTAATAAGATCTAAGATATGAACTAAGAAAAACATCAACTAAAAATACACTAAGCACTAACATCATAAAACATTACTCCAAACAGCAGCACGAACATGAGTCTGTGTGAGTAGATGAACACGAATGAACACAGCAACATGAAACAGATCAGCAGCAACATGAAACAGATCAGCAGCAACATGAAACAGATCAGCAGCAACATGAAACAGATCAGCAGCAACATGAAACAGATCAGCAGCAACATGAAACAGATCAGCAGCAACATGAAACAGATCAGCAGCAACATGAAACAGATCAGCAGCAACATGAAACAGCATAGATCAGCAGCAACATGAAACAGATCAGCAGCAACATGAAACAGATCAGCAGCAACATGAAACAGATCAGCAGCAACATGAAACAGATCAGCAGCAACATGAAACAGATCAGCAGCAACATGAAACAGATCAGCAGCAACATGAAACAGATCAGCAGCAACATGAAACAGATCAGCAGCAACATGAAACAGATCAGCAGCAACATGAAACAGATCAGCAGCAACATGAAACAGATCAGCAGCAACATGAAACAGATCAGCAGCAACATGAAACAGATCAGCAGCAACATGAAACAGATCAGCAGCAACATGAAACAGATCAGCAGCAACATGAAACAGATCAGCAGCAACATGAAACAGATCAGCAGCAACATGAAACAGATCAGCAGCAACATGAAACAGATCAGCAGGCAACATGAAACAGATCAGCAGCAACATGAAACAGATCAGCAGCAACATGAAACAGATCAGCAGCAACATGAAACAGATCAGCAGCAACATGAAACAGATCAGCAGCAACATGAAACAGATCAGCAGCAACATGAAACAGATCAGCAGCAACATCAAACAGATCAGCAGCAACATCAAACAGATCAGCAGCAACATGAAACAGATCAGCAGCAACATGAAACAGATCAGCAGCAACATGAAACAGATCAGCAGCAACATCAGCAGCAACATGAAACAGATCAGCAGCAACATGAAACAGATCAGCAGCAACATGAAACAGATCAGCAGCAACATGAAACAGATCAGCAGCAACATGAAGCAGATCAGCAGCAACATGAAACAGATCAGCAGCAACATGAAGCAGATCAGCAGCAACATCAAACAGATCAGCAGCAACATGAAACAGATCAGCAGCAACATGAAACAGATCAACAGCAATATGATGTGATATTTCACAGTGATTTTTCTGGTTATTTATTCATGAGTCTAACAGTCTCAGGGTAGAAGCTGTTCCTCAGTCTAGTGGTTCTACACTTAATGCTCCTTAACCTCCGTCCTGAGGGGAGTGGGGCAAAAAGTGTGTGTGCTGGGTGAGTGTGGTCCTTCAAGATGCAGGTGTCTCTCTTCCTGCATCTGGAGGTGTAGATGTCTGTGATGGTGGGGATACTGATGCCGGGTTTCCACCAAATGGTTTTCGCGCAGCCGAAGCAGCCACTTTACATTGAAAGTCTATAGCCGTGTTTCCATCAAGGTTTCTAGATGCGCATTTTGAAGCATCGCATCAGAAAAGCTGAATGGAAACGGCAAAATTCGAGTTAACTTCCTCTAATTCGCTCAAAAGTTGATACGCTCGCTTGAGGTGGTTTTTGGGATCTTCGAAAATGAGCAGATGCGCAAAACGACAGATGGAAACAGATTTTCCGACTCAGTTCTGCCGTAGCGAACATTCACGTCACGTGACTGATCAGCTGTTTCCGCTCCGGACAACATGTAACATCGCTAAAACTAGTTGGCATGACAGAATAAATACAACTTGCCCGATAGCAACACGTACCTGAAATATTCTCTCCATTTTGACGAGATGTGTGGCCGGGTTCTGTTTTCAACCGCTACTTCCTGTTTACTGTAGACATGCGCAGTGCTGACGTCTGACGTAATGACGTCTGACGTAATGACGCTGACGTCTGACGTAATGACGCTGACGTCTGACGTAATGACGCTGACGTCTGACGTAATGACGCTGACGTCTGACGTAATGACGCTGACGTCTGACGTAATGACGCTGACGTCTGACGTAATGACGCTGACGTCTGACGTAATGACGCTGACGTCTGACGTAATGACGCTGACGTCTGACGTAATGACGCTGACGTCTGACGTAATGACGCTGACGTCTGACGTAATGACGCTGACGTCTGACGTAATGACGCTGACGTCTGACGTAATGACGCTGACGTCTGACGTAATGACGCTGACGTCTGACGTAATGACGCTGTACGTGCCTGGTGGATGCGCTTCAAGCCAGTAGATGGAAACACTTCTGCTTTGCATTAATTTGTATTTACATATTTGCGAAATTTCAAAAATTAGCTCAAAATTCGAAATGAAAATAGATGGAAACACGGTTTGTGTGGCCGGGCATCTTGGCGCAGCGTGACGCGGCTCGTCTTCAGCAGCTCAAGCAGCGCAGCAGCGCCCGGCAGTCCCTTTCCACGCACGCGTGCATCCGTAGCAGCCGAGCAGCAGAAGCAAGAATATTCTTGCTTCTGCTGCTCGCTGCGTCGCAGCAACCAATCGCGAGAGACTCTGCTATGTGATGACGCAACGACGACGGGACTTTCTGTGGACGAAAACAGCCTCCGGTAGGAAAACCTGGCATTTTTAAAGTTGCTGCTGTCCACTCGAGCGTACATCAACCCAAACATTAAAAAAATGTTTTAATCTCAACAAAGACTTTTGGAGCTGCAGTTCGGCTCGTAGAAAACCCACTCAAGTGTTAACGAGGCTCACGTACAGCGGCTGTGGCGTAGTGGAAATGACAGTCGTCCCCCGATCGGAAGGTTGGCGGTTCGAATCCCGGTTCCCCACACCATGTGTCGTTGTGTCCCTGGGCAAGACACTTAACCCCGAGTTGCTCCCGGTAGGACTGGAAGGCGCCTTGCATGGCAGTCGCCGCTACCGGTGTATGAATGCGTGTATGAATGGGTGGATGGTTGGTATTGTAAAGCGCTTTGGGGCTCCTCACAAGGGGCTGGAAAGCGCTATATAAATAAGCTCCATTTACCATTTACCATTTATCTGCTCGGTGCACAGAAAAACAACACTATCTGACCGGGAAGGGAGCCAGACGCTGCTCCCACTGCGCGTCTGCAGACGCGTTAGGTGGAAACAGACATCTGTTGACAAGCAGCAAACACAGAGCGTTGGGAGCGTTTTGATGCGTTTGGTGGGGATGTAGCATAACTCCATCATCTTCTGTGCAGCCTTCACCACTCTCTGCAGAGCTTTTCTTTCTGCAACTGTGCAGCCTCCATGCCACACGTTGATGCTGGAGCACAGGATGCTCTCCACTGCACACCTGTAGAACGAGGTGAGAACTGGGCTGCTCAGACCAGCTCGTCTCAGCCGTCTGAGGAAGTAGAGTCTCTGATGACCTTTCTTGATCAGGCTGGTGGTGTTGTTGCTCCAGCTGAGGTTATCATTCATGTGTACACCCAGGTACTTGCAGGTGGAGACCACCTCCACTGCAGATCCTCTTATGTTCCAGGGGACAGGTGTGTGTTTGTGCTTTCAGAAACATTCTAAGAGTTTCTGAAAGCCGAGAAGTTGAACTTTACATCCGGTATTGGTTTATTATGAAAACCTGACTCCTGTTGTAGCAGGACGCTTGTGAACCAGCCCCTCTCTGTCCCTCCTCCCACACAGACACAGTCACTCAGTCAGTCAGTCAGTCAGTCAGTCAGATAGTTACTCAGTCAGTTAGTTGGTTAGTTAGTCAGTCAGTTAGTTAGTTAGTTAGATAGTTAGGTAGGTAGTTAATTATTTAGTTAGTTTAGATAGTTATTCTGTCAGTCAGTTGGACAATCACTCTGTTTTTAGTCAGTCAGTCAGTTAGTTAGTTAGTTAGTTAGTTTTAGTTAGTTAGTTAGTTAGTTAGATAGTTAGGTAGGTAGTTAATTATTTAGTTAGTTTAGATAGTTATTCTGTCAGTCAGTTGGACAATCACTCTGTTTTTAGTCAGTCAGTCAGTTAGTTAGTTAGTTAGTTAGTTAGTTAGATAGTTAGGTAGGTAGTTAATTATTTAGTTAGTTTAGATAGTTATTCTGTCAGTCAGTTGGACAATCACTCTGTTTTTAGTCAGTCAGTCAGTTAGTTAGTTAGTTAGTTAGTTAGTTAGATAGTTAGGTAGGTAGTTAATTATTTAGTTAGTTTAGATAGTTATTCTGTCAGTCAGTTGGACAATCACTCTGTTTTTAGTCAGTCAGTCAGTCAGTTAGTTAGTTAGTTAGTTAGATAGTTAGGTAGGTAGTTAATTATTTAGTTAGTTTAGATAGTTATTCTGTTAGTCAGTTGGACAATCACTCTGTTTTTAGTCAGTCAGTCAGTCAGTTAGTTAGTTAGTTAGACAGTCAGTCAGTCAGTCACTCAGTCACTCAGTCAATGAGTTAGTTAATCACTCAGTCAGTCAGTTAGTTAGTTAGTCAGTCACTTAGTCAATCAGTTAGTTACTCAGACAGTCATTTATTCAGTCAGTTAGTTATTTGGTTGTTAGTCATTTAGTTAGTTGTCAGTCAGTCAGTTATTCAGACAGTCAGTATCTGAGTCAGTCACTTAGTTACTTAGTCAGTCAGTTAGTTCATTAGTGGTTTGTTAGTTAGTCATTTAGTTAGTTAGTTGGTCAGTCAGTCAGTTGGTCAATTACTCCGTTAGTTGTTAGTCAGTCAGTACAAACAGAATTCTGTTGGTTTGTGAAATGATATCAAATGAATGATTTCTGTTAAAACTAGTTTAATTCCCACCAACAGCCTAATTGACCAACTTTAACCTCCTTTGTGTAGTGTCACCTTTAAAGCAGAATATTTGACTACAACAGTTTGAGTTCAAGACAAAAACCAGTATAAAATAAAAACTTCTTGTTTTGACGGTGAACTTGTTTCTTGTCTCAGCAGAAAAGGCTTTAATTAAATCATCTGATTTTTTTGTTGAACGGAGCCCTGAGCTCACTTTTCTTGTGAATCAGTGACACAAAAAGAAAATCTGAACTTGGCCTGGTGTAACCAATCCTGATCTGAGGTGCTTCCAAACATTCACTTTAGATAGTGTCCATTGTGAGATCTGAAGATGACTAAAAATACATGAAAAGTGATTTTATTCAATGATTTCTAACCCTGAGGTTTGTTTCAGCTCTGATGTTTCTGCTGGGTTTAGATTTTTAGATGTAGACAGGCAGAACCTGAACGAACCTGAAGATTTGAACTTGTCTCATATCTACATCGATAAAGTCATCAGTTTGAGGCAAGCGCAGATGTTTTCTGAACTCTGAGTACCGGGAGATGTTTTATCACTCAAACCTAAAGAAGAAGTTTTGAAGTGAACTGGACTCCAGGCTCCGATGGTTTGAGAGCAGGCGAGGTTCTGCTTGTTGGGAGATCTGCTCCCAGCTGGTTCCTGTAAATGAAGGATGATGGCGCAGTCGGCTGAACCGGCACTCACCTGACTCTGAGGTCACTTGTAGTCTGTAGCCTTGTATCCTGGACGGCGGTGGGCTCCACGTCACCTGAACCGTGTTTTTATTTAAAATGTTAAACCTGAGAGCGGACGGAGGCTCCACTGTGGAGAGGAAAACATCAGAGTTACGGCTCAGCTTCAGCAGGCCGACATGTTGAGACGCCGACACACAACACACATGAGAGACAACATGGCTGCCTGAGGCAACAGAACAAACAACAACAAACACAAACCTGTCCTCCGGTGCTCCAGAGGACAGGTCAGAACAGGAAAACTTTGGTGGAATCTGGGTCTGGATTCCAGAATCAAGGATGTCGGATCAAATCGTCAATGAGCACATGAATGGCCCGAATAGAAAGGTCAAAGGTCAGCTGGAGGCCGCTCAGCTGTTCGAGGAAAGCTGTAAATTACCTGTTATAAAATGTATTCTTATTTATTTGCTTCATTCTTATTCTTTGACTATGACCTTCGACCACAGCAGGTGGAGAAGACGTTCCAGTCATCGGAGCAAGCTATTTCCTAAAAAAGGTTGCTGTTGATGCCAACCGCCGCAGTGCTCGGGTTTACCAGCCCACATTTGTTTCAAACGTAAAGCAGCAGCGCAAGAACCAGACTTCCCGTCATCCTCACCACCAGCTGTGATCCAAAGCTGACCAACGAGCTCAGATATTTACTGGATCTATGTAAAGTCCAGCTGAACGTCCTCTCAGTCGGCCTCAATTGGTTTCAGGGTGATCGTTAGATCCACAAGTCAAAAATCAAGATGTTGGACGGCCCACATGCTGTGGCTTTGATTGAAAAAGTGTTGATTGTGGACCATCACATGGACCACAGTGTGCACCAAGATGTGGAACACAACATGGACCATGAGGTAGACCAATATATAGATCATGTCATGGTCTACATCCTGGTCCATGTCATGGTCCACATCGTGGTCCATGCCATGGTCCACATTGTGGTCTAAGTCATGATCTACGTCATGTTCCAGATCTTGGTCCAGATATCTTGATGGCATGGACCATGACATGGAGCATGACGTAGACCACAACTTACACCACAGCGTGGACCATGACATGGACTATGATGTAGACAGGACATAAACCACAAAGTGGACCACAATGTAAACCACAACATGGACCATGACATAGACCAGGACGTGGACCACAAAGTGGACTATGATGTACACCAAGACATGGACCAAGACGTGGACCATGATGTAGACCAAAAAGTGGACCACAAAGTGCACAACGATGGAGACCACAACATGGACCATCTCGTAGTGGTCGTAGTAGACGTCATGGTCCACGAGTGGACCATGACGTAGACCATGATGTAGACCAAGACATGAACCATGACGTAGAACATGACATAGACCATGACGTAGACCATGACATAGACCATGATGTAGACCATGACAAAAGCCACAAAAAGGACCATGACATGGACCAAGACATGGACTACGACATAGACCAAGACATAGACCATGGTATGGACCATGACATAGACCAAGATGTACACCACGACGTGAACCACAACATATACCAAGATGTAGACCACGGCATGGACAATGACATAAAACACGATGTGGAGCATGTCGTAGACCAAGATGTACACCACAAAGTGAACCATGACATAGACCAAGATGTGAACCACGACATAGACCATGACATAAGCCCCAAAGTGGACCATGGCATAGACCATAACGTGGAGCACAGCATAAAACAAGACATAGACCATTATATGGACCATGATGTAGACCAGGACGTAAACCACAAAGTGGACCATGGCATAGACCAAGACATAGACCACAACATAGGCCACAACATGGACCATGATGTAGACCATGAAGTGGAACACAATGGAAATCACAACATGGACCATGACGTAGGCCAAGACATAAACCATGACATGGACCACAATGTAAACCACAACATGGACCACATCATAGACCATGACATAGGCCATGATGTAGACCATGATATATACATGACGTGGACCACTATGTAGACCAATATCTAGACCATATACATTCTAGTCTACCTCATGGAGCATGAGGTAGACTAGAACGTAAACCACAAAGTAGACCAAGACATAGACCATGATGTAGACCATGACATAGACCATGAATTGGACCACAATGTAAGCCACAATGTAGACCAAGACCTAGACCATGACATAGACTACAACGTAGACTGTGTAGTGGACCACATCGTAGACCAAAACGTGGATCAAGACATGGACCAAGACTTAGACCTGGACCATGACGTGGACATGACATGGACCGTTGTAGACCAAATTTGGATCACAAAGTGGAATATGACGTAGACCACAACGTAAACGACGGCGTAGACATGACATGGACCATGTCATAGACCAAGATGTGGACCACGACATAGACCAAGATGTGGACCACAACATAGACCACGATGTAGACCACTACATAACCATAACGTAGACCATGACATGGACCACAACATAGACCAAGACATGGACCATGACAAAGACCGGCTTCCAGCAGACCATCCATGACCTCTGTCCAGCTCAGGCGTGTGGATTGACCATAAAAAGGAAAAGATAGAGATTATTGATTATACAATGGATGATGGATAACATCGATGGTTCCGTTGTCTCCATTGCAAACCTCAGAAAAGAGTACGCCGTGTCTGCACAGACCCGTGCACTTCTTTTCAACTGTCCTCAACCCAAATCTAAAGACAAACCTTTCCTTTAAACTTGTCTTCCTGCTTCGGGTTGAAGAGATGAAGGTGTTGAGGAACAAAGAACCAGCAGCAGAGCTGTGGTCGCCCACACGGACAACATGCACATGTACATGGACAGTTGTCTCAACAACTGGGACACAAAGACTTCCATGTACAGCCGGGACCACAGATTATGTCTGAATATTTCAAAATGATATTCTTCAGGTTGGGGTGGAGCACCAGGAAACAGAAAGATGGTACTCCTGGAGAACACAGTTAATCTGAAGAACACTGTCAATCTAAAGAACACAGCTAATCTGAAGAACGCAGTTAATCTGGAGAACGTAGCTAATCTGAAAAACGCCGTTAATCTGAAGAACGCTGTCAATCTGAAGAACACAGTTAATCTGAAGAACACGGGTAATCTTAAGAACGCTGTTAATCTGAAGAACACAGCTAATCTGAAGAACGCCGTTAATCTGAAGAACACAGCTAATCTGAAGAACGCCGTTAATCTGAAGAACGCTGTTAATCTGAAGAACACAGCTAATCTGAAGAACGCCGTTAATCTGAAGAACGCTGTTAATCTGGAGAACACAGTTAATCTGAAGAACACTGTCAATCTAAAGAACACAGCTAATCTGAAGAACGCAGTTAATCCAGAGAACGTAGCCAATCTGAAGAACGCCGTTAACCTGAAGAACACGGGTAATCTGAAGAACGCTGTTAATCTGAAGAACACAGCTAATCTGAAGAACGTCGTTAATCTGAAGAACGCTGTTAATCTGGAGAACGTAGCTAATCTGAAGAACGCTGTTAATCTGGAGAACGCCGTTAATCTGGAGAACGCAGTTAATCTGGAGAACGCAGTTAATCTGGAGAACGTAGCTAATCTGAAGAACGCTGTTAATCTGAAGAGCATTTAATCTGAAGAACTCAGCTAATCTGAAGACTGTTTAATCTGAATAAAATCTTAAATTACAGATGAGTTTCACTTCAACACAAAGCTAGCTTAATCTAGAAACGGGTCCTGGTCCGGTTCTGCCGGAGCGGGACGCTTCAAATGATAATGGACTCATTTTTACGTCATGAACCAGAACTGTTACTTGAAAACGTTTCTTCAACTAAACTCGACGTTTTATCAGGAAGTCAATAAATTCGATTGACGACTGGATATCAGCTAGCTGTTAGACCTAACCTCAGCCAGACATGGATGGAAGTTCTGACTGTTGTCCTAATCCTAATCCAGGTAACCTAGCTTCAGAGGATTTCAGACCACCAACCAGTTTCAGAGCAAAGGTGAAGAGTATCACATTAAAATATTGCCGCAAGGCCAAGAGCCAAAGTCCAGAGACCCGCTCCAGCCTTGACCAAGAAGAACACAGGACGTGAGAACCGGAGAAGCCACCAACCTCAGTTCAAGTCCACGAGGCTGCCGCGTCTGCATCCAAACAGGTCAACAGAACCGCTCCCAAAAGACACACCAAAACTGCAGGCTATAGTCCAGAGATAAATGCACAGTGTCCTCCAAAGGGGACAGACGCTCCTGTTGTCCTAGACTGTTTGGGACGAACTTTGACCTTGAAACATGAATTTATTCAAACAGGAGGAGAAATGTGACTCCATCTTGGAGCTGAGACTAGCTGAATCCAAAGGGGATCCTCAGGGTACCCTCATCGGTACTTTTAGCTTATTGTTTAAAATTTAAAAAAAGTTTATTTTAGTTTCTGAATAAAAACAATAATTTCAAACCTTCTTTTGTTCCAATTTTATTTTGAAACATTCATCCCTGACAGCAAAGATGAGGAAGCCTTCAGCTACTTTTAGCTAACACTTTGGTACGTGTTTTTTTTTGCTTTCAGATAAAGGTTCTAACTTTGATTTTTGGCTGGTGGTGTTTTACAGGTTTCTGTTTTTAGCTAAAATTTTGTTACTTCTGGTTATCCTTTTCTACTCATAGCTGACCTTCAGCTATGTTTAACTGTTACTGTATCATTCATTTAGTGTTCTGCTATATTTAATTAGCATTTTTATATTTTTACCTACTAGCTGCTGTTTTGCTCCTTTTAGCTCCTGCTATGCTCCTTTTAGCTCCTGCTCTGCTCCTTTTAGCTCGTGCTCTGCTCTTTTTAGCTCGTGCTCTGCTCCTTTTAGCTCCTGCTCTGCTTTTAGCTCCTGCTCTGTTCCTTTTAGCTCCTACTCTGCTCATTTTAGCTCCTGCTCTGCTTTTAGCTCCTGCTCTGCTCCTTTTAGCTCCTGCTCTGCTCCTTTTAGCTCCTACTCTGTTCCTTTTAGCTCCTGCTCTGCTCCTTTTAGCTCCTGCTCTGTTCCTTTTAGCTCCTGCTCTGCTCCTTTTAGCTCGTGCTCTGCTCCTTTTAGCTCCTGCTCTGCTCCTTTTAGCTCCTGCTCTGCTTTTAGCTCCTGCTCTGTTCCTTTTAGCTCCTACTCTGCTCATTTTAGCTCCTGCTCTGCTCCTTTTAGCTCCTGCTTTGCTCCTTTTAGCTCCTACTCTGTTCCTTTTAGCTCCTGTTCTGCTCCTTTTAGCTCCTGCTCTGCTTTTAGCTCTTGCTTTGCTCCTTTTAGCTCCTGCTCTGT
Source organism: Garcialebias charrua (assembly GCA_038048925.1). Lineage (NCBI taxonomy): Eukaryota > Metazoa > Chordata > Actinopteri > Cyprinodontiformes > Rivulidae > Garcialebias > Garcialebias charrua. The sequence goes on from JBBPBX010033497.1 coordinate 14,854, forward strand.
TCCTTTTAGCTCCTTCTCTGCTCCTTTTAGCTCCTACTCTGTTCTTTTTAGCTCCTGCTCTGCTCCTTTTAGCTCGTGCTCTGCTCCTTTTAGCTCCTACTCTGTTCCTTTTAGCTCCTGCTCTGCTCCTTTTAGCTCCTGCTCTGTTCCTTTTAGCTCCTGCTCTGCTCCTTTTAGCTCCTACTCTGCTCATTTTAGCTCCTGCTCTGCTTTTAGCTCCTGCTCTGCTCCTTTTAGCTCCTGCTCTGCTCCTTTTAGCTCCTACTCTGTTCCTTTTAGCTCCTGCTCTGCTCCTTTTAGCTCCTGCTCTGTTCCTTTTAGCTCCTGCTCTGCTCCTTTTAGCTCGTGCTCTGCTCCTTTTAGCTCGTGCTCTGCTCCTTTTAGCTCCTGCTCTGCTTTTAGCTCCTGCTCTGTTCCTTTTAGCTCCTACTCTGCTCATTTTAGCTCCTGCTCTGCTTTTAGCTCCTGCTCTGCTCCTTTTAGCTCCTACTCTGCTCATTTTAGCTCCTGCTCTGCTTTTAGCTCCTGCTCTGCTCCTTTTAGCTCCTACTCTGCTCCTTTTAGCTCCTGCTCTGCTCCTTTTAGCTCCTGCTCTGCTTTTAGCTCCTGCTCTGCTCCTTTTAGCTCCTACTCTGCTCATTTTAGCTCCTGCTCTGCTTTTAGCTCCTGCTCTGCTCCTTTTAGCTCCTGCTCTGCTCCTTTTAGCTCCTGCTCTGCTTTTAGCTCCTGCTCTGCTCCTTTTAGCTCCTACTCTGCTCATTTTAGCTCCTGCTCTGCTCCTTTTAGCTCCTGCTCTGCTCCTTTTAGCTCCTACTCTGCTCCTTTTACCTCCTGCTCTGCTCCTTTTAGCTCCTGCTCTGCTCCTTTTAGCTCCTGCTCTGCTCCTTTTACCTCCTTCTCTGCTCCTTTTAGCTCCTGCTCTGCTCCTTTTAGCTCCTGCTCTGCTCCTTTTACCTCCTTCTCTGCTCCTTTTAGCTCCTGCTCTCCTCCTTTTAGCTCCTGCTCTGCTTTTAGCCTTTTAGCTACATGTTTTAACGCGGCCCAGTTTTAGCTCATTCCTGTAGCTGATGTCAAAAACAGACAGGATCCTGGAGGTTCTGGTTCCACCTGTTGAAGATCAAAGTGTTGGAGCTGCTGGTTCTGATCCGGCAGAACTCTCAGCTTCTCAACTTGAGACAGAACAAATAAAAAAACAGACCAAACAGAAGATTTACTGTTTTATTTGGAAAAGAAGCAGTTTGTCAGGATCTGCAGTTGATTTACACAAAACAGCTGGAGCAGCTGGAGGAGGAGGAGGAGGAGGA
>JBBPBX010033497.1:18646-33213 GCA_038048925.1 Garcialebias charrua
GGAGAGGTGAGGAGGAGGAGATGGTGAGGAGGAGGAGGAGGAGGAGATGGGGAGGAGGAGGAGGAGATGGTGAGGAGGAGGAGATGGTGAGGAGGAGGAGATGGTGAGGAGGAGGAGGAGGAGCAGCAGCTTTACCTTGCTCCTGCGCCTGAGAGGAGGTGATCAGCAGCACCAGGAGCGCAGCAGCTCCCACAAACAGCCTGCTCTTCATCTTCAGCTCCTCTTCCTCAGCAGACCTGGGGTCAGAGGTCAAAGGTCACCTGGAGGTTCTTCAGGGACTACTTGGTTTTATTCATTTGATCTTTGAACATGAAAGGAGCCAGCAGTGGTTCCAGATGTTCAGTTCTGGTCCGGTCGGGTCCAACAAGTCTCTCTGAGTAAATAAACCCACTGACCTCTGACCTCTGGAGAAGCAGTCGGAACCGGGTCGGTCCAGAAACCCAGCTGTGTTCTGCTGCAGGGAGCTGAAGTGGTCCGCTCCACAACTCCTGGATGAAGTGGGAAGAGTCTCCACACGATCCGCTTCTTAACGAGGAGGCGGGCCGAGCCAGAACCAGAACCTGGCAGAACCGCTCAGACACCAACTGGAAACTTTGACACATTTTCTGCAGCATTCCTTTGAGCTGAGGAGAACTCAGCCAGAGGCTCCACTCACATTACAGAACCCTCAGAACCTGCAGAACCTCAGTCAGGACCAGAACCAGCTTCTGGCTGGTCCAAAGCTTCCATTGTTCATCAAACATGCCAGGATTTAAATTAGTGTTCCTCCAGGAAACAAACAAACAAACAAACAAACAAACAAACAAATGAATAATCTTCAGTAATCTGATCTAATCTGCTGAGTGACATCAGAACAGCTTCACTGTCAGGGATCCAGGAGCAGAGTGGGACATGTGGACAGACATGGACACATGTGGACAGACATGGACACATGTGGACAGACATGGACACATGTAGACAGACATGGACACATGTGGACAGACATGGACACATGTGGACAGACATGGACACATGTGGACAGACATGGACACATGTGGACAGACATGGACACATGTAGACAGACATGGACACATGTGGACAGACATGGACACATGTAGACAGACATGGACACATGTAGACAGACATGGACACATGTAGACAGACATGGACACATGTGGACAGACATGGACACATGTGGACAGACATGGACACATGTAGACAGACATGGACACATGTGGACAGACATGGACACATGTGGACAGACATGGACACATGTAGACAGACATGGACACATGTGGACAGACATGGACACATGTAGGACAGACATGGACACATGTAGACAGACATGGACACATGTAGACAGACATGGACACATGTGGACAGACATGGACACATGTGGACAGACATGGACACATGTGGACAGACATGGACACATGTAGACAGACATGGACACATGTGGACAGACATGGACACATGTAGACAGACATGGACACATGTAGACAGACATGGACACATGTGGACAGACATGGACACATGTGGACAGACATGGACACATGTGGACAGACATGGACACATGTGGACAGACATGGACACATGTAGACAGACATGGACACATGTGGACAGACATGGACACATGTAGACAGACATGGACACATGTGGACAGACATGGACACATGTGGACAGACATGGACACATGTAGACAGACATGGACACATGTGGACAGACATGGACACATGTGGACAGACATGGACACATGTGGACAGACATGGACACATGTAGACAGACATGGACACATGTGGACAGACATGGACACATGTGGACAGACATGGACACATGTAGACAGACATGGACACATGTAGACAGACATGGACACATGTGGACAGACATGGACACATGTGGACAGACATGGACACATGTAGACAGACATGGACACATGTGGACAGACATGGACACATGTGGACAGACATGGACACATGTGGACAGACATGGACACATGTGGACAGACATGGACACATGTGGACAGACATGGACACATGTAGACAGACATGGACACATGTAGACAGACATGAACACATGTGGACAGACATGGACACATGTGGACAGATGTGGACAGACATGGACACATGTGGACAGATGTGGACAGACATGGACACATGTGGACAGACATGGACAGATGTGGACAGCAGGGACGTGCAGAGGGGGGGGCTATGGGGGCTTGAGCACCTGCCCCTTTTTCTCCTTGCCCCCAAGTGCCCTTTTGGTAAAAAAAAAAAAATTTTTTTTTTTTTTTTTTTAATTTCCCATTCTAAGCCCTCCTCTGACACATAATAACATGTACTAAAATTATTTATTTTATTTTATTATTATTATTATTGTATTTTGCCAGAAAAACAACATAATAAGCCCTCCGGTCACGTACCAACACTACATTCCCCACAATGCAACAGTAGTAGTAGGGGTGGGGCCAATCTGATCCGGAGTCGTGTCTCATGAACCCAGAGTAATAATGTTGTGCATAGACATCAAGACCTGCCTCACATTCAGGAAATCCCTTTCATTTTACAGCCAGCTACAGCGTGTGGATTGAGTGAGTAGCACTTTAGTTAACAGCTAGCCAACTTTTCATCGTAACATGTCCGCTGTGTGGAAGTATTTTACACTAAACACAGCAAGACAGCAACGTGCAATGTCTGTAGAGCCATAGCGCCACATTAAACCGCGGTCAAGTTAGTTTTATATTGGACATTTGTGCTCCGGGGCTTCAGCGGGACGCCACTCTCGCTGAACTGAAACAGGGAGACCGACCGCGGCCAGCTGCATCCAGTCCGACCCGCTGTCTGACCGTCTCGTAGGAGGGACAGGCTGAGAGCGGCTGACCAAAATCAGAACGCCCGCCCCGGATTGAAAAATAAAAACACACTGCTGAAGCCACGGAGCTCAAATGTTCACCGATAAGTTGTTAAACTTCATCATAATTAATGACCAACAGCTATCAGCTGTAGAAAATGAAGGATTTTGCAGCTTGATACTTGCAGCCAACAATCATTAAAAAGCATATTAATTAAAAATCACAAGAAAACTGTGTTAAAAAAACATAAACAGCTACATTATAAAACAATGTAAAATACAGTACTAAAATCGGGAACATGTCTGTGTTGATTTATGCAAGAACTTAGCAGATGTAAAGCTATTTAATATTTTATTTAATCCATTTATTCATTCATTTAAAAGAAGTACTAAGACAGAGTACATGTGTGTGAATGAGAGGGAGGCCAGTGGAACAGTGAGGCTACAAGGAGCAGAGGTCACAAAGGTGCAGGACTTCAAGTACTTGGGGTCCACTGTCCAGGAAAATGGGAAATGTGGTAAAGAGGTGAAAAAGAGAGTCCAAGCAGGATGGAGTGATGGAAAAAAGTTTCAGGAGTGATTTGTGACAAAAAGGTGTCAGCAAAGGTCAAAGGAAAAGTTTACAAGACAGCTATATTGTATGGTCTGGAGAAGGTGTCATTGACAAAAAGACAGGAGAAAGAACTGGAAGTGGCAGAAATGAAGATGTTGAGGTTCTCCTTAGGAGTGACAAGGATGGATAAGATCAGGAATGAGATAATCAGAGGTACAGCACATGTTGAACAACTGGGAGATAAAGTTAGGGAGGCCAGACTGAGATGGTTTGGACATGTCCAGAGGAGGGACAGTGGGTATATTGGTAGAAGGATGTTAGAAATGCAGCTGCCAGGAAAAAGACAAAGAGGAGATATATGGATGCAGTTAGAGAGGACATGAAGGTAGTTGGAGTGAGGACAGAGGATGCAGAGGACAGAGTGAGGTGGAGGAGGATGACTCACTGTGGCGACCCCTCAAAAGGGAAAAGCAGAAAGAAGAAGATTCATTCATTTAAAAGAGATAAAATAAAACAAATTAATCAAAAAGAAAACATTGAATGAAAAGAGTGCAGAAAGAAGAAAAAAAATTCTTATATCACCCCCTTATAATAAACATTGAACCAGTCCGTCCCTTGGCTTGTAGCAAATTTGTTTTTTTGGCCCTCCATGTATTTGACTTTGACATCCCTGGCTTATGCAATAGGGAGCACATTGCCCGTCCAAAACCTATCATCTCTCCATAATGGATATATGTCCGATCTTCTAACTTCCTTTGCTGCATAATGTACATTGCATTTATTCTAGCGTTAGGTAAATGTATCTTGAAGGAGAATAGCACTTAAATAAAAGTACAACAAGAATATTCATTTAGAATTAAAAATAACTCACCCTGAACTACCATAATATATATAATGTATGTAATAACCAATCAAGTTGCTCCTGTCCAATAAAAGCGTACAAATGAAGGGGAAAAAACTCTATCCAGACTTTAAGTAAGTTTAGGGTCTGGTTCGCAGAGTATGGAGTTAAATTTGTTTCACAATTATTCAATGAAAAAAAAAACTAACCTCAGTTAAGTAAAATAAAATTGTAATCAAAACTTTTGGAATTGTAACAATTTCTTCCTTTTTTTAAATAAAAACTTAATAAAAAAAAATGAAATAACTAATTTTTCTCTCGTGAACTTAAAAAGTTATTTGCAAAACATAAACTTTTATTTGCACACATCAGAAATCTTTTGTTGTTGTTGCTATTTTAGGCTCTGCCCACGACGTCATGTGAGAATCGCAAGCAAAACTTTGAATGACAAACGAAAACTTAGAATAGCAAGCAAAGATTTCTGACATGCGCAAATAATTATTTCACTTCATGACACAAAAATTTGTGATTTTAATTTAAAAAAGTTTTTTAAGCAAAACTTTTATTTGTTTAAAAAAATTACAATTCAAAATATCTTGATCACAATTTTATTTTATGTAATTGAGGTTAGTTTTTTTTAATAGAATATTTGTGAAACAAATTGAACTCCATAAAGAGGTCCCATTTTCATAATTTTATAGATTACAGTACACTAAAAAGTTGCACTGTGCCCTTGTTTTTCAATTTTGTAATTTATCGTTGTTTATTAAACTCTGAAAGCTATGTGACTTTGTTAATATTCTGTCCTAAAATGTGGTTAAATGTGCCCCTTTTTTTTCTGAGCACCTGCCCCTTTAGTGGGCTCTGCACGTCCCTGGTGGACAGACATGGACACATGTGGACAGACATGGACACATGTAGACAGACATGGACACATGTGGACAGACATGGACACATGTGGACAGACATGGACACATGTAGACAGACATGGACACATGTGGACAGACATGGACACATGTAGACAGACATGGACACATGTAGACAGACATGGACACATGTAGACAGACATGGACACATGTGGACAGACATGGACACATGTGGACAGACATGGACACATGTGGACAGACATGGACACATGTAGACAGACATGGACACATGTGGACAGACATGGACACATGTAGACAGACATGGACACATGTAGACAGACATGGACACATGTGGACAGACATGGACACATGTGGACAGACATGGACACATGTGGACAGACATGGACACATGTGGACAGACATGGACACATGTAGACAGACATGGACACATGTGGACAGACATGGACACATGTAGACAGACATGGACACATGTGGACAGACATGGACACATGTAGACAGACATGGACACATGTGGACAGACATGGACACATGTGGACAGACATGGACACATGTGGACAGACATGGACACATGTGGACAGACATGGACACATGTAGACAGACATGGACACATGTAGACAGACATGGACACATGTGGACAGACATGGACACATGTGGACAGACATGGACACATGTGGACAGACATGGACACATGTAGACAGACATGGACACATGTGGACAGACATGGACACATGTGGACAGACATGGACACATGTGGACAGACATGGACACATGTGGACAGACATGGACACATGTAGACAGACATGGACACATGTAGACAGACATGGACACATGTGGACAGACATGGACACATGTGGACAGATGTGGACAGACATGGACACATGTGGACAGATGTGGACAGACATGGACACATGTGGACAGACATGGACACATGTTGACAGATGTGGACAGACATGGACACATGTGGACAGACATGGACACATGTGGACAGACATGGACACATGTGGACAGACATGGACACATGTGGACAGACATGGACACATGTAGACAGACATGGACACATGTGGACAGACATGGACACATGTAGACAGACATGGACACATGTGGACAGACATGGACACATGTGGACAGACATGGACACATGTAGACAGACATGGACACATGTGGACAGACATGGACACATGTGGACAGACATGGACACATGTGGACAGACATGGACACATGTGGACAGACATGGACACATGTGGACAGACATGGACACATGTGGACAGACATGGACACATGTGGACAGACATGGACACATGTAGACAGACATGGACACATGTGGACAGACATGGACACATGTGGACAGACATGGACACATGTGGACAGACATGGACACATGTGGACAGACATGGACACATGTAGACAGACATGGACACATGTAGACAGACATGGACACATGTGGACAGACATGGACACATGTGGACAGATGTGGACAGACATGGACACATGTGGACAGATGTGGACAGACATGGACACATGTGGACAGACATGGACACATGTGGACAGACATGGACACATGTGGACAGACATGGACACATGTGGACAGACATGGACACATGTAGACAGACATGGACACATGTGGACAGACATGGACACATGTGGACAGACATGGACACATGTAGACAGACATGGACACATGTAGACAGACATGGACACATGTAGACAGACATGGACACATGTGGACAGACATGGACACATGTGGACAGACATGGACACATGTGGACAGACATGGACACATGTGGACAGACATGGACACATGTAGACAGACATGGACACATGTAGACAGACATGGACACATGTGGACAGACATGGACACATGTGGACAGACATGGACACATGTGGACAGACATGGACACATGTAGACAGACATGGACACATGTGGACAGACATGGACACATGTGGACAGACATGGACACATGTGGACAGACATGGACACATGTAGACAGACATGGACACATGTAGACAGACATGGACACATGTGGACAGACATGGACACATGTGGACAGACATGGACACATGTGGACAGACATGGACACATGTGGACAGACATGGACACATGTGGACAGACATGGACACATGTGGACAGACATGGACACATGTGGACAGACATGGACACATGTGGACAGACATGGACACATGTGGACAGACATGGACACATGTAGACAGACATGGACACATGTGGACAGACATGGACACATGTAGACAGACATGGACACATGTGGACAGACATGGACACATGTGGACAGACATGGACACATGTAGACAGACATGGACACATGTGGACAGACATGGACACATGTGGACAGACATGGACACATGTGGACAGACATGGACACATGTGGACAGACATGGACACATGTGGACAGACATGGACACATGTGGACAGACATGGACACATGTAGACAGACATGGACACATGTGGACAGACATGGACACATGTGGACAGACATGGACACATGTGGACAGACATGGACACATGTGGACAGACATGGACACATGTAGACAGACATGGACACATGTAGACAGACATGGACACATGTGGACAGACATGGACACATGTGGACAGATGTGGACAGACATGGACACATGTGGACAGATGTGGACAGACATGGACACATGTGGACAGACATGGACACATGTGGACAGACATGGACACATGTGGACAGACATGGACACATGTGGACAGACATGGACACATGTAGACAGACATGGACACATGTGGACAGACATGGACACATGTGGACAGACATGGACACATGTAGACAGACATGGACACATGTGGACAGACATGGACACATGTAGACAGACATGGACACATGTAGACAGACATGGACACATGTAGACAGACATGGACACATGTGGACAGACATGGACACATGTGGACAGACATGGACACATGTGGACAGACATGGACACATGTAGACAGACATGGACACATGTGGACAGACATGGACACATGTAGACAGACATGGACACATGTAGACAGACATGGACACATGTGGACAGACATGGACACATGTGGACAGACATGGACACATGTGGACAGACATGGACACATGTGGACAGACATGGACACATGTAGACAGACATGGACACATGTGGACAGACATGGACACATGTAGACAGACATGGACACATGTGGACAGACATGGACACATGTGGACAGACATGGACACATGTGGACAGACATGGACACATGTGGACAGACATGGACACATGTGGACAGACATGGACACATGTGGACAGACATGGACACATGTAGACAGACATGGACACATGTGGACAGACATGGACACATGTGGACAGACATGGACACATGTAGACAGACATGGACACATGTAGACAGACATGGACACATGTGGACAAACATGGACACATGTGGACAGACATGGACACATGTGGACAGACATGGACACATGTAGACAGACATGGACACATGTGGACAGACATGGACACATGTGGACAGACATGGACACATGTGGACAGACATGGACACATGTGGACAGACATGGACACATGTGGACAGACATGGACACATGTGGACAGACATGGACACATGTGGACAGACATGGACACATGTAGACAGACATGGACACATGTAGACAGACATGGACACATGTGGACAGACATGGACACATGTGGACAGATGTGGACAGACATGGACACATGTGGACAGATGTGGACAGACATGGACACATGTGGACAGACATGGACACATGTGGACAGACATGGACACATGTGGACAGACATGGACACATGTAGACAGACATGGACACATGTGGACAGACATGGACACATGTGGACAGACATGGACACATGTAGACAGACATGGACACATGTGGACAGACATGGACACATGTAGACAGACATGGACACATGTAGACAGACATGGACACATGTAGACAGACATGGACACATGTGGACAGACATGGACACATGTGGACAGACATGGACACATGTGGACAGACATGGACACATGTAGACAGACATGGACACATGTGGACAGACATGGACACATGTAGACAGACATGGACACATGTAGACAGACATGGACACATGTGGACAGACATGGACACATGTGGACAGACATGGACACATGTGGACAGACATGGACACATGTGGACAGACATGGACACATGTAGACAGACATGGACACATGTGGACAGACATGGACACATGTAGACAGACATGGACACATGTGGACAGACATGGACACATGTGGACAGACATGGACACATGTAGACAGACATGGACACATGTGGACAGACATGGACACATGTGGACAGACATGGACACATGTGGACAGACATGGACACATGTGGACAGACATGGACACATGTGGACAGACATGGACACATGTAGACAGACATGGACACATGTGGACAGACATGGACACATGTGGACAGACATGGACACATGTGGACAGACATGGACACATGTGGACAGACATGGACACATGTAGACAGACATGGACACATGTGGACAGACATGGACACATGTGGACAGACATGGACACATGTGGACAGACATGGACACATGTGGACAGACATGGACACATGTGGACAGACATGGACACATGTAGACAGACATGGACACATGTGGACAGACATGGACACATGTGGACAGATGTGGACAGACATGGACACATGTGGACAGATGCAGACATGGACACATGTGGACAGACATGGACACATGTTGACAGATGTGGACAGACATGGACACATGTGGACAGACATGGACACATGTGGACAGACATGGACACATGTGGACAGACATGGACACATGTGGACAGACATGGACACATGTGGACAGACATGGACACATGTAGACAGACATGGACACATGTGGACAGACATGGACACATGTAGACAGACATGGACACATGTGGACAGACATGGACACATGTGGACAGACATGGACACATGTAGACAGACATGGACACATGTGGACAGACATGGACACATGTGGACAGACATGGACACATGTGGACAGACATGGACACATGTGGACAGACATGGACACATGTGGACAGACATGGACACATGTGGACAGACATGGACACATGTGGACAGACATGGACACATGTGGACAGACATGGACACATGTGGACAGACATGGACACATGTAGACAGACATGGACACATGTGGACAGACATGGACACATGTGGACAGATGTGGACAGACATGGACACATGTGGACAGATGTGGACAGACATGGACACATGTGGACAGACATGGACACATGTGGACAGACATGGACACATGTGGACAGACATGGACACATGTGGACAGACATGGACACATGTGGACAGACATGGACACATGTTGTGGACAGACATGGACACATGTGGACAGACATGGACACATGTGGACAGACATGGACACATGTAGACAGACATGGGCTATGTTCACACTGCAGGTCTTAATGCTCAATTCCGATTTTAAAAAAAATCAGATCTTTTGGTGTGAACGTTCACACTACATTTTAAATGCGACCTGCATCAGACCTGCATCAGACCTGCATCAGACCTGCATCAGACCTGCATGACTCCAGTGTGAACGCTCTACGTTGCAGAAGCGACCCGCATGCGCAGAAGAAAACATAGCGCGCTGATCAGTGCAGCTGTAGATGTGATGAAATATTAAAAATTGAGCTTCAGCTGTGTTCTGATCCATTTCTCTTTTGGATCTGCGCTGCGGCTCATGTCTCAGCCTGCGTGACGTGACATGCAGGCTGCGAGTTGCTTGTTTGGGCTTGTTTTCATGGGGCTGGTCGCTTGTTTTTGTCCTGACGCTTTGAGGAAGTAAACATGGACGCGCGCAACAGTTTTCAGTGTGTGTTCGTAATTTTGAAGTTGTTCTCCAATCGGGGAGAGCTAAACATCCAAAGATGAAAGGCAAAAACTGAGAAGAAAGCAAGCGAGTGGTGTGTGCGTCGCTGCAAGTACAGAGAGCTGTCCCCCCCGCTAGCCCCCACCCCGCTCTGAGCTGCTTGTCCCCTCTGTCTGTAGAAACACGTGCGGGCTCAATTAAATGAGCCGCACGTGTTCTGAAAAAGTCCGATGTAAGTCACATGAGCGTTCAGACTGCAGTCGCTTTGAAAACATCAGATATATATCTGATTTAAAACCACATACTGAAACGGCCTGGGTCACATTTGAAAAAATCAGATTTGGTGCGTTCAGACTGTCATTAAAAAATCAGATTTGGGTCAGATTTGCCTGCAGTGTAAACGGGGCCATGGACACATGTGGACAGACATGGACACATGTGGACAGACATGGACACATGTGGACAGACATGGACACATGTGGACAGACATGGACACATGTGGACAGACATGGACACATGTGGACAGACATGGACACGTGGACAGACATGGACACATGTAGACAGACATGGACACATGTGGACAGACATGGACACATGTGGACACATAGACAGCTTCAAGTAAACGGTGCACTGACAGATGACTGAAGTAAAATTATTAATATGTTTAATAATTTTTTTTAGTTCAACTGAAGAATTAACATCTCAAACACCCTGATGTCCCACAGAAATATTTAGATGTTAATAAAACAGTATTTAATATAAAATAAATGTGTATATGTTAATATTTAATATAAAATAAATCTGTAGATGTTAATATTTAATATAAAATAAATGTCTAGATGTTAATATTTAATATAAAATAAATGTGTAGATGTTATTATTTAATATAAAATAAATGTCTAGATGTTAATATTTAATAGAAATGTCTAGATGTTAATATTTAATATAAAATAAATCTGAATATGTTAATATTTGATATAAAATAAATGTCTAGATATTAATATTTAATATAAAACAAATGTCTAGATGTTGATATTTAATATAAAATAAAAGTGTATATGTTAATATTTAATATAAAATAAATGTCTAGATGTTAATATTTAAAATAAAATAAATGTCTAGATGTTAATATTTAATATAAAATAAATGTGTAGATGTTATTATTTAATATAAAAGAAATGTCTAGATGTTAATATTTAATAGAAATGTCTAGATGTTAATATTTAATATAAAATAAATCTGAATATGTTAATATTTGATATACAATAAATGTCTAGATATTAATATTTAATATAAAACAAATGTCTGGATGTTAATATTTAATATAAAATAAATGTCTAGATGTTAATATTTAATATATAAATGGCTAGATAATAATATTTAATATGAAATAAATGTCTAGATATTAATATTTAATATAAAATAAATGTGTAGATGTTAATATTTAATATAAAATAAATGTGTAGATGTTAATATTTAATGTAAAATAAATGTCTAGATGTTGATATTTAATATAAAATAAAAGTGTATATGTTAATATTTAATATAAAATAAATGTGTAGATGTTAATATTTAAAATAAAATAAATGTCTAGATGTTCTCAGTGTGCCACCCACCCGTCTGCATTCTGGGACCCTAAACAGCTTTGACGAAGTTGTTCAGAGTGAGGTGGAGACCATCATCAAGAAAATGAAGCCTTCATCCTGCGCCCTGGATCCTTTCCCCTCGTCTCTCATAAAATCCAATCACTCTGCAATAGGCCCACTTATCACTCAAATAATAAATCAGTCTCTACAATCTGGTCATGTTCCACTGCCTCTAAAAACTGCCATCATTAGGCCTCTTCTGAAAAAATCTAATTTGGATCCCGACATTTTTTCTAATTACCGCCCAATTTCACACCTCCCTTTTCTGTCTAAAGTGCTGGAAAAAGCAGTTGCTGCTCAGCTGCAGGATCACCTACAACAACACTCCCTGTATGAGAAGTTCCAGTCTGGATTCAGGGCAGCTCACAGTACAGAGACTGCATTGCTGAGAGTTACCAATGATGTCCTCTTGGCTGCTGACACTGGCTCCCTCCATCCTTGTCCTCCTTGACCTCACTGCAGCCTTCGACACTGTGGACCATAGTATCCTCCTCCACCGTCTTCATGTGGAGGTCGGTCTCTGTGACACTGTCCTGGACTGGTTCAAATCTTTCCTCTCCAACAGGCTGGAATGTGTTAGTCTTGGCAACGCCACGTCCCAGACAGTCTGTGTCTCCTGTGGTGTCCCTCAGGGGTCGGTTCTGGGGCCCCTGCTGTTTTCCCTTTACATGCTGCCTTTAGGTCAAATTATTAATCAGTTCAACATTTCTTTTCACTGTTATGCCGACGATACACAGCTCTACATCAGGACTGGAGCATCCTCATCTTCCACCTTGTCATCTCCATCTTCACTCACTGCCCTCTCTGCCTGCCTGGAGGCAATTAGGGCATGGATGAATCAGAACTTTCTTCAATTAAACTGCTCCAAGACTGAGGCCATACTGATTGGCACCCCTCACCAGGTACAAACATCTCCTATAACAACACTTTCCTTTTCTGGACAAGACATCCCCCTCTCCACCTCTGTTACTAATCTTGGAATAAAAATGGACTCTCATCTTACATTTGAAAATCACATTAAGCATCTGTTTAAAACCTGCTTCTTCCATCTTCGAAACATCTCCAGACTTCGCCCATCTCTGACTTTTTCCTGATGCTGAGAAACTCGTCCATGCTTTTGTCTCCTCCAGGCTCGACTACTGCAACTCCCTGTTTATTGGCCACTACACACCTTGGGGTGTCTATGAGTGCACACCTAATTCTCCAGCTCCCCGAGCGCCCTCTGGCTGCTCACTGCACCACCTGGGGTGGTTGGGTTAAATGCAGAGACGAATTTTGTCTGTGTATGGGAAACATACGCAGATGACAGACAAACACATTATTATTATTATTATTATTGGAATCCCTGGCAAAAACCTTCAGAAACTTCAATATATTCAAAACAGTGCAGCAAGGATCTTGTTGAGAGTTCGTAAATTTGAACATATTACGCCCATTCTCCATAACCTTCATTGGCTTCCTGTCGCCTACAGAATTCAGTACAAAACTGCTCTCATCACACATCAATGCTTACACGGAACTTCACCAGATTATCTGAAGGATATTCTTATTCCATACTCATCCACCCGTTCGCTGCGGTCACAGAGCAGTAATCTCCTTCACATTCCGAGAACCAAATTAAGGACCATGGGTGACCGGGCTTTCAGTGTGGCTGCCCCCCGCCTGTGGAACTCTCTTCCTGACTGTCTGAGAGCCCCACAGTCTGTGGTTGACTTTAAGAGCGGCTTGAAGACCTTTCTTTTCAACCGAGCATACTCTACCTCCTCATGATTCTACTTTTGATCTTAGCTGATACTGTTATTGATTTTAATTGTTTTATTGACATTTAATTCTGTTGCACCTTGTAGCACTTTGAGATTTTCATTAATGAAAAGTGCGTTATAAATTGAATTCATTATTATTATTATTATTATTATTATTATTATTATTATTATTATTAT